>CAUYQG010063937.1:0-11957 GCA_963574415.1 Tarsius wallacei
CCTGATCCCAGGTCGAGGCTATGGTGGTTGTGAGCGTGCCACTGCACTCCAGCCTGGGCACAAAGAGACTCTGACTCAAAAAATAACATCAAATAAAAAATAAAATAAAATTTTTAAAAAAGATAAAATAAATTTCTAATCATTAATCCTAGGTGAATTTGTTAGTACTTACTAGAAAACTGAGTGCTAATCAATTTCTCTCCCTCCCTCCTAGGAAACTATTTCAAAACTTCCCTTTCCGCACATCTCCAATACCTTTTTCTCTCTAGAGATATCCTCAGCTGCCCCTAATTTCGATGGGATTACAGATAGGACCAGAACAAAACTTCCAAGAGCTCTGACCATCAGGTTTACCAACCTACATAGGTCCATCTGAAACCACATGTTCTGCCTTCCCTCCTTTGGAAGCAAAAATGCTTGTCCTCTGATCTAAAGTCAAATTCTTTACTCTGCAGTGGATTCCTTCTCTTGTTCCTAGTTATGGGCTTCTCTTCTACAACATTTCTTCTTTCCCGCATCATCAATTATTTGTTTTCTACTAGATGTTTCTATCGGCATACAAAACTGCCTACCTTAAAGAAATATATTATTTTCTATTCCCATACTTAGTTCTAATTATTGCCTCATTGTTCTCTTCTTTTTATAGCAAAATACATTTAAAAAGATAACAATCTTTAGTTTTTTAACTTTTCTTTCTCCATTTATTATTATTATTATTTTTTGTCTTCTCCACTACGCAGAAACTGTTCTTACCTAGGTAATTAGTTATTTCCATGTCACCAAATTCTATGCTAAATGATCAGTTCTCATCTTATCTACTAACAGCATAGGAACAATCAACGTTCCCTCTTCCTTCTAACAACATATCCACTTGGCTTCTGGAACAATTCTCAGCCTCCCTACTCACTTCTTCGTACCTTCATACCCTGGATCGTCTGGAGGGTCTCATGGCTCCTTCAACATCATCTACTCTGCTTACGCTTAACTTCCAGAGAGATTTCAGCTGTTCTAAATACTTTAATACCATGACAATTCTTATTAATCTACAGTTGTGGTAGCTCTCCCTTGAATTTCAGGCTCATGTATCCAATTGTCTACTTCACATCTCCAAGTAAATGTGTCTACTACACATTTAACGAGTACAGAAACAAAGTCCTACTCCCCCAGCCCCTGCAAACTCCCTGTTTGAAAGACCCTAAATGAACTTTCATTCACCCGTCTCTCTAACCTCATCTCCTAACAATGTCCTCATTTGATCCTTTCAATACATACTAATGAACACTGGTTTCTGGAACACATAAAATATATGCCCACCTATTTACATATGCTGAACCTCTTCTTCAATGTGTTCCTATGCCTTGCTTTCACACTGCCTTCGAATCTCTGCCCAAATGTCCACTGTGATCCTTCATGGCCCTTACTCTGATCCTTCGTGACCCATTCCACCAACTAACATACCAAATTTACTGGTCATCTCTTCTACCTGAACATAAGATTCACCAAGAAGTAATTTAATTGTTCATTTGTGTCTCTCAGTGACTAATATGGCAGTACTAGTACATAGTACTCTATAAATAATCTTCTTAAAAAAATGAGTCTCAGGCCGGACTTGGTGGCTCAGCCTGTAGTTCCAGCACTTTGGGAGGCCGGGGCTAGTGGATTACCTGAACCCATGGGTTTGAGACCAGCCCAAGCAACTTGGTGAGACCATGTCTCTACAATAAATAAAAAAATATTAGCCGGGTATGGCAGCGCACGCCTGTAGTTCAGGCTACTTAAAGCTGAAGCAGCAGGATAGCTGGAGCCCAGCAGGTCGACACTAGGGGCCTGTGAGCGTGCCACTGCACTCCAGTCTGGGTGACGAAGTGAGACTCCAACTCAATAAATAAATAAATCTCGACTTGTCTGATGAACATAGTTCATTGAAACTTACCTTTTTATCAAACTGAAATCAACCTTTCTTTAGCCTAAATTAAATATAATAACAAACTGAATATTCCTTTTTCATTTATGAGGAATAATAGAGACATAATTATTTATGAATATCATTTGATAGTCTATTCATTGCAATAGGAAGACTTTTATTAAATTGTACTTTTCTTGGGAGGGAGGTTTTACTGATTTCATAATATTCCTAAAAAGACATGAAGTGAAACAAACGTAGAGCATTGCCTAAGCGAATTGTTTTATTTCATGACTTCATGAGGATGATATTTTTAAAAAGATTTATTTAAGAATTACTTACACCATACTATTTACTGAGCATTTCACCTAAGCAAATATACATTTCACAATTAAATATAGAGTTCCAATGACATCATAGTAGCTCTGGAATGAAATGTCAACTTCCTACTAGTACCAACAAAGTGGATTCTTAGCAATGTCTAAACAGTTTCTGTTCTGTTTATAATTACTTCCTCTTTTCTCTTTGCCCTTCGTCTTTTATATCTGCGGAAACTCTTCAATATCTAATACAATCTTCATATAAATGATAGATTTTTGTACCCTGTCTCAGTACTTTCAGATTAATATAAAAATTTTTAGTCTACAGAAAACTACTTGAATGTATCTGTTTCTACTGCTAGCCTTGCTATTTCTGAATTACTTTTTACATATTTTACATTGTATATTTTCTGACCTCATTAAGAGTAGATACTTTGTCATAAAATTGCAAGACTTTTGTAGAGCATGATTAATCAGCCCAAGTCTGGCAGCCACCACACACACAAAAGAAGATACTTTTGCTATGGAAACCCTCCTCCTGCCCTATCCCATTAAGTCAAAATTATGTAAAACAATATTGATTATTATGCACTGAGTGCCCAATTCTTTCCTAGTAGATCAAGTTCCCAGTTCAAGGCAGACCCCTATGGAGTGATGAGAGTAGGAGACCTGGCAGTCAATCGGGTGACAGATGCTAGGGCCAAATCACCCTGATAACTCCTCTTAATAATAAATCTGAGAAGCTAATCTCTGCTAAATTGTTAATGGCTGTTAATGAGATACTTGGTTACTCCTCCAGATAGTGTATTTGCATTTAAATGTGTCCCTTCTGGAAGGACTCCCTTAACCCCAAGGAGTGGTTCTAAATGCTGACAGCTCCAGGCACACAGGGCCTCTGGCTCTGGTTTCACATTTTCCGTTGCTGAGTCTCATGATATCCTTAGGCTATTTGATTTCTAATTTGAAAATATCAGAAAAGAAGTATTGAAGACCTCAAAGTCAAGAAACAAGTTTCGTTTTTTAAAAAGTGTGCAATAAAAAGTCATAGAGAAAAAAAAAAAAGAATCTTTAACCCCACTCGCACTACTCAGTAGATTATAGGTATTTATCAAGTTCCAAAAAGACAGATTCAAACTCTGTATGTTGACATGAGATATTTCCCTTTTTTTTTTTTTTCTTCTCTCTCCAGGTTCCCTATGCCTTTTATCAGGCTAAGGTATCTAGACCTGTTAAATTCTGCCTTTTAATTTAATTTTTGTCTTTTCCCTAGCACACACACACTGCCACAAATAAAAACTGGGCAAGACTACTTTGATAGATGAAAAGGTCTATATTCTCATGGAAACTGTCTATATGGCATCAGTGAGTTGGGCTTCACAGATGAAAACTCTACCAGAGAGGTCAAGAAAACATGTTCTGGCACTGTCACAAGTCACCACACTGATATACATCCCCACCGCCTCAGACAAAGTGAAGCAAAGGATCAAAAGATCTTTCACTCTTGGGACAAACCTGTGTAACAGCCATTGTTTTCATTTCAGAAGGAAGACAAAGTCAGGCTGTGAGATCCAAGCCTAGGTTTGTTCAACTACAAAACCTCCAACCTTCAGAGTCATCGCAACTTACGGGTTCTCCTCATTTTCTGATCCTCCCGCCCTTTTACTTCACAGGGATCTTTCTCTCCAACACCTGATACCCAGTAAATCTTCCAACTAAATTATAAATTTTTCAACTAAATTATAAATCATTAAGGCTGAGCCACGTTCTCTCTTCCAAGTTATTTAGAACTTTCAAAGGAGATGGAAGCCTGCCCAAGTGGGCAAGGACAGCACTTATTGAGTGTCAGCTTCCCCAAAGTTCTGCATCAGCAATCTTACATCATCTCATTACATCCTCACAATGATCTTCTGTAGTTGGAAATCTAACCTTTTTGCCACGGGCCTCTATGAGAATCTGGAGCAGCCTATGTAATTTCTCTCAAAATAATGCTTTTAAATACTATATCTAGATATAGTATTTAAAAGCATATAGCATTTATGCTTTATATATTTATATATGTATATATGTATATATAAATATATATATTTATATATAGTATACTATATAGAGTATATATAGTATTTAAAAGCATATAGTATTTATTTATATATGTATGGTATTTATATATATGCAAAGAAAACTAATTACCAGTTTAAAAATAATTAAAGTATAAGTATAATATTTACAATACCCAAATATTTAAAAATAAATTCATGGTATATAAATATAATGGACAATTAAACTCATTAAATAAAATATAGGAGGGTTCTATTAACTACATACTTAAAAATGGGAATTGGAAGAATGGGGTAACAAATTTTGATATTGATATGCAGGTACATTGGAATTGAGCAATTAAGTATAAAAATGGTGGATGATGGGAGCCATGTTTCTCAATAGTGGAGTAGGAATTTACAGACAAGAAAGAGGGGAAGCTGGAATGATCCATGTGTTCACAGATTAAAGTTGGAGACAATATAGGCTCATATTTAGCTTAATATATACAAATGGTTATATATAGAAATGTGTCTATACATGAGTGAATATATACATATTTCTTTGCTCCCTTAGTTAAGAAAGCCTAGACAAAACAACACCCCATCAGCAATGACCATGTCTTTTGAGCCCAGATTTTGGTGTCTATTGCTATTCTCCAATAAAAGGAACAACCAGGGCTTCTTGAAGAAATGACTGATTCTACAACCCAGGCAGAAAATATACACTATGAGCTTGGAGTGTCTTGTAATAACAGAAAGTAAGGAAATGTTACTCTTCCCCTCCCACTACACGCGCGTGCGTGCGCACACACACACACACACACACACACACACACACACATCAAAGAGGGTATGTCAAAGGAGCATAGACATGAACTGAAAGTGCTCCCAGTAGCCACAGCTGGAACAAACTGAATGACAGAAAAACAATAGTAATGGATTATCACCCAAAGTATAAAATATTCATGAGTCTACATTGATACAAACAAATAATGATTTAAAAAATTGGAGGAGAATAGACATATCTCCTGTGCAGAAGAATTCAAAATTCTTTATATACAACCTCTGTCCTCAAGGAGGTAGAGTGTAACTCCCTACATTTTAGGTCTGGGCTTAATGTAGTGGCTTTCCACAAGTACAGTACATAAAGGATTGGCAATAACCTTACAGTTATTGTTGAGCCAGTTGATAAAGGTCAATATAAACAGTGATAAATCAAATTGGCAGTATATTATCTTGATATGATTGATAAAAATAGTACTTCTGTGGTCATCCTGCCAATATACTCACAACCCCAGCCTTATAAGAAAAGCATCAAATTGCAATAGTGAAGCATCCTACAAAACACTTGATCTGTACTCTTCAAAATTGTCAAGGTCATCAAAAACAAGAAAAGTCTGAGAAACTATCACAACCAAAAGAAGCCTAAGGGGACATGACAATTAAATGCAATGTGGTGTCCTGGATGGGAGCCTAGGACAGATTTAAGGACATAAAAATCAGGGGAGCTGAAAGAAAGTATAGATTTTAGTTCATGATAATTGTATTAATATTGGTTCATTAATTGTAACCAAGGTACCATATTAATGTAAGATATTATTAGGGGAAATTAGGAGTGGGATATATTGGAATTCTCTGTATTATTTCCTTAGATTTTGGTAAATCCAAACCATTTGAAAAATATAGTCTATTAAATAAAACAAAAATGTAGTGATGATTTAACATCAGAGTAGTAATATTTTGGAACTATCTACAAAAATTGCTATAGGAAATTTTTGTGATTTCTGTCGAAAACAGAGTCACAGATACTCCTAATGTTCTTGTGTTTTGTTCCATACGTTTATATTTAAAGGATGTGCTAAAACAGTGGAAAGTTAGTAAAACTAAAAATGTAATTATTCCATCCAAATTATGCCTTCTGCAATTCTAGTCATATACGTCTTTGATATAGATTAAGAATCCCTGGCTCTATTGTAAAATTAATGGAGTAATTTTATGAACGTGAGGCTCAAAAAGATAAATTGTTCTAGCAAAGAATATATATTCTGGGACCAAGAATTCTAAGTTTTGTCAGAATACTGTTGGCTACACAACTGACCAATTTTGAAAGTGATAAAGAGAAATGAAAATACTTTATGTAGCAAAGGTGTTTTCCTGGCCTTGTGCAATTGCACTGTTTAGTTTACCGGACAAAGCCCCAGTGTAAAGCTGGCCTGGACATAGCGATGGACAACTCCAAGAGCAAGGCAAGGATGGACAACTCCAAGAGCAAGGCAAGTTAAAAGAGGGAACTCCATCCCACAGAACCCTTGTCTCCAGGAGAGGCCCTACTGGGTCACGTCTCTGAACTACTGGGGAAGAAATCTGGCTCAGTTGCAAAGACAGCAAATTCTAAGTCCATTTTTTTTTCCCCTTATGCACTCAACCCCTAAACTGGTAATACAGCCTGTAATTTGGGAAAGAAGCAAGAGAGGAAGACGAGGAGAAGAGAAAAAGAAGGGGGCGGAGGAGAGAGAGAGAAAGGGGGGATTGAGAGAGAAAGAGAGAGAGAGAGAGAGAGAAGAACTTTGTTAATAGCTGGTGTGAATTTAAAGAGGGAAGGAAGAAAGGACATATACGCATATATGCGTACTTCACTCCCAAGACAAATTTTGGGAAATCCTTAGGAGAGGAAAGAGATACAGCCATCTGTTAATGTGGCTTCTGCTTCTTAATTTCTAAATGTTATAGCTGTCTGCCCAGTTCGGTGGCAGGGAGGGGAGGAGACTCGAGGAGAGGAAGGGGAAAGCAGGGGTGTTAGAGGGAACATCCGTACCCTACCTAGTGCACCACAAACAGCAACAAAATCCTGGGGCGACCCCTCTGTTTCCTTGAGCGCTTTCTCCCGTTAGCCCCACTTCACTCCTTTGGGAGATTCCCGTTCTCTTACGTAGGCGAGAGGGAGAGAAAGCTCCTGGCTTTCAAAAGTGTGACTTGGCCGTGTGTGTACATCTGTGTGTACCTGTGTGCACTGGTAGGAGAGGTGGGGCGTGCTGCAAGGGGTTTGGGAAGATTAGCAGTTGAAATTATTTTCGGGGTGTTTTCGTGTTTATCGTAAAAGACAAGCCCGGCTCTCAAATCCGGCGAAATGAACAAAGCTGATAAGGAAGATGAAGAGGGTGGGAAACCCACACCGACGAATGGCGCCGTCCATGCAGCCGGAGTAACAGGGGGGCGCTCCGGGGACGGACGCTATGCAGAGAAAGTCTCTCTGGCTCTTCTCCCTCGGGCCACCATCCGGCGGTGCTGCATCTGTCAAGGCATTCGTAGAAAACAGACCTGCAACCCGGCGAGGGGGCGGTGGGCGGGCGCGGCTTCCAGGCGCCCTTCCCTGCGGCCGGGCGCGCGCCCTCTCCCCCCGCGGCTGGCGCGGAATGTGCTGATCCGGCCCGGGGCGGGGGATGACTTCATGCGGCCGGACTCGGCGGCGGGAGCGGCAGCCGCAGCTGGCAGGCGGGGCGGGGGCCGGCGCGGGCTGACCACACTCTCGGCCCGGCGCGAGGGGACTGCGGCCCGGGGCGGCGGGCGCCCGCGACAGGCGCTGACTCGGTCCGGGGAAGGTAAGCAGCCCGGCTAGGCTCGGTCTTGGCCACGCTGCGCGGTGCTTTCCGCTCGGCTAATAATGGGGTTTGCAGACCCGAGGGAAGAAGGGGGTAGCCCTGCTGCGCTCTGCGGTGGGAAAAGGAGTAACTCCTCGGCTGAAAACCTTCATCGGCCAAGTGTGGAAGGTTGGAGGAGCGGTGCCACTGGGCAGACAAAGAAGGCGTTCAGCCTCTGTACTCTTCTGAACACGGTCGACCATTTCGATGCCAGGTTCACGTACACGGTGAAGAGGATTCACGTTGTAAAATAATTTGAGTTGCCCTTCTGCCTTTCTGGCTTCTACCTTCACTTGGGTATTTTCTGGATTTGGAGCAGCAGGTCCTTGGCAGATGCCTGGGGAGTAATCAGAAATCTTCCCTCTCTTTCTGTGGTCCTCCTTCCTCTCTCCTTCCAGTTAATCAAAACAGGTCTACTCTCACCCCAATGTCAAAATACCTGCTCCGGTACTGAACCTTTAGTTTCTATCTGGAGGAGAAACTTATCTCCTGAAGTTCAGCTTGGGTTGGGCAGCACTTGACATCGCTTCTCCCTTCATTTACCATTTTCTCTGTCAATCATTTTTCATTGATTTCTCTCCGAAATACGGTGCCCATTCACAGGCCAACTCTTGTCAGCTCTTATTCACCACCTGGGTTCCATGACTGATTTTTGTCAAGGACCCAGAAAGGGCATTGCCTCACACGGGGTTTCCTATTCGGCATTCTTCCTATATGCTGTTACCTGTGTCCTTCCCCCACATACATGCAATGAAATATCCTGTGTTTAGCCCTGTATCAACATGGTTTCCCGTGAACTCCGTTAATGCTAGTCTCTGCAGCTACTAGAAGACTTCAGAGGACAAACAATATATTGGGATGTAAGGAATGTTCCCTGTGCATAGACAGGTAGAAGTAAAAATGTGAATGCCAGTCTATCCAGTTCTTCTTAAAGCTTTTTTTTTTTTTTTTTTTCCGTTCAGCTGGGTTTTGAGACGACTAATGGTTAGGGTTTGGGGAAAGTCCTTTCCAAAAATCGAGCAGTCCGTTTGTCCAAAGATTTCCCCAATAACCTCAAGTTTCTAAAGTGGCCATCCCCGTGGACAATCAGAAAGCCAATGGAGCTGCCCAATCTAAACCTCAGGCTTCCTAAGCTTTTCTTCTCATTTAAAGGTTCCTGCCACTTATCCTAGGATTTTCCCCGCAGATCCCTTGCCACAGAGCTCAAGAGCTTATTCCTGGTGTCTCCTAAAGATACTTTTGAAAAATACGCTGTGAAATGGTTAAGGTGGCTGTGATGGGGATTGCAAACAGGCCACTTCACCAACAGAGAACAGTTGCAATAAGCCAGATTGTGGGGTGTCTGTATGCCAATAATCTATTTAAAAAGAGATCTGTTATCTTTAAATTTGAAATTAGAGAGACAGTTTGACTCAACAGCCATGCAATTTTATCTTGGCCATTAAATAGAAGATTAGTGAAAAAGAGGGGCAGGGTATGTAGCTTAAAATTTTACCTCTGCTTACCTTCCTTTTTCAATATTGTTTTAAATTATACTAGTTCTGGAAATTCATGTCACTTCTATTATTTATTGTTTTTGTCTTTATTATTACAAATGTCCTTTTTTTTCAAAATATACTTTAGAAAGATTTGAAATTGTTTCTTTGTCTCAATCTTCAGCATATGAGGCAGAGTGGAAGGGTGGGCAAAACCCACTAAAAAGTGGCCCACTCAAGGAACTTAGAGACCAGGTTTTTGTTTGTTTGTTTTTGGTTTGATGTTGTTGTTACTATGTGTGAATCATAGTTTTGGTTTGAAATATAAAATTTCAAAATTCTAGAATTTTGTCTCAAGTGCATCAAGAAGTAACAAAGAACAAGATCAATAACAAAACCCCCTACCACCTTTTTCTAATAGTAAAATACTTAACCATATAAATCATTAGTCTGAAGAATAAGTAATGATGAATATTAATAGACAAGAATAGGTAATGATGAAAATTAGTATAATAGTTCTTTTTAATAAATTAGTCTAAGGTATGTAAAATACAGATTAGTACAATTGATTGTAGAACTACGATAAAAATTTCTATGTTGAGCCATTTTTCTGTTGAAAAGCGGTGTATGAGAATATCGTAATGATGATTAGAAACTGAAAGTGTTTATTATTTGGTTTCTGAAGGAACCAAATAACACTCTTTGGTAAGAAATAGGGACAGGAGCAAGGGACTGGTGCTACCTAAGCCAGAATAATACCTGTCAGTGATTTTACTGGTGAGATTAATCCATTGAGTTATGGACTGGAGTTGAAGTCCCTTGTTGGGAAAAAAGAAAATAAAGAGAAAAGGTAATTTTCACTTTAATGCAACCAAGGAAGATAATTGTATTTAAGTGAGTTCTGAATTTGGACCTTGTTATATTTAAACAAGTTTGAGTGAAGTTTCTAAATTCAGAACCCTAAGCAGAAATATATGTATGATTTCTATGTCTGAAACTGATTTCTGACTTTATTTCCTTTTCTTTATATGTTTCCTAAGAAAAGGAAAAATTAATTGGCTGGTGTTCAGAAATGAAAGAGATGAAAAATGGAAGTACATGCGTGATTAGATGGTAAATGAACTGCAGACACTTTGGTAGGTTTGACAGGATAGAACTGAAGTCAGGTTATTGTTTTCCAATAACCTGGCAGGCAGTCTTATCAGTAAGTTAGAGAGTACAAATTTAGGAGTCAAAGTAGCCCTCTCATGACAAGAAAAGATCATTTTTTGATGCTGATTACTGCTATTAGCTACAACTGAAATAGACTTATCTTAATATTTTGAAAAATGGAAGAGAAAAAAATGTAGAAATAACAAGACTAAAAAAGAAATATCATTTCTATTCAACCAGTGACCCCCATGAGAATGGGTAAAAAAAAAACAACTGTTATATTGAAAGTTGCTAATGACTTCTTTATTACCAGATTTCTACAACATTTTACCTTGTTCCTTATGTCCTTATTTGTGAGTTCTCTTTTTTAAATTTAATTTAATTAATTTATTTTTATTTTAGATGCACGGGGTGCAATTCAGGGTAAGGTATACAAATGGTCACTGTGTAGGTAAAGTTTGGCTATCACTTTGTTCCCCACTCTACCTGGTTTGAGATCAGGAACACTTATTGATGAGGTGTGCCCTTCCTCCCTTCCTCCACTGGCAGTTTCTCACTACTGCCAGTTCCTTTCTTATAGTATGTTTTATGTTTGGGGTCCGCTTATGAGAGCATGTAGTACTTAGTTCTTTGTTTTTGTAATAGAACACTCAGTATTATGGATTCTAAGTCCACCCAAGTTGCTGTGAAATTCATAATTTTGTCCTTCTTTATGGCTGTGCAATATTTCATTGTGTATATGTACTACTTTTTTTTTTTTTTTAATCCAGTCCTCTTTCAATGGGCAGCACAGTTGTTGCTACTGTGAAGAATGCTGCAATAAACATGTGTGTGCAAGTATCTTTTTCATAGAGTGATTTGAGTTCTTCCGGGTATATTCCCAGAAGGGAGATTGCAGGGTCGTATGGAAGGTCAATTTTAAGATCTTTTAGGAATTGCCAAACTGTTTTCCACAGAGGTTGTACTAGTTTACACTCCCATCAAAAATGTAGAAGTGTTCCCTTTTACCCACATTCTCTTCAGCATCTGTTGTTTTTTGAGTTATTGGTGATGGGCATCCTGATTGGAGTTAGGTGGTATCTCATTGTGGTTTTAATTTGCATTTCTTTGATGATTAGTGAGGCTGTATCTGTTGGCTGTTTATATGTCTTCTTTTGAGAGGTGTCTATTCATATCTTATGCCCACTTTTTTATGGGGCTATTTGTTTTTTTTCTTTTTGGTGCATTTGAATTCCTTGTAGATTCTGGGTGTTAGGCATTTGTCAGATATACAGTTGAAAAATATTTTTTCCCATTCTGTGGGTTCTCTTGATGGTTTCTTTTCCTTTCAGATGCTTTTCAATTTGATGAGGTCCCACTTGTCTATCTTATCTCTTATGGCATGGCCATTTGGGATTTTGATCAGGAATTGGTTGCCAGTTCCAATTTCCATA
>CAUYQG010063942.1:0-38119 GCA_963574415.1 Tarsius wallacei
TACTGGGGATATACCCTGAAGAACTCAAATCACTCTATAAAAAAGATACCTGCACACGTATGTTTATTGCAGCATTGTTCACAACAGCAAGAACCTGGAAGCAACCATGCTGTCCATCAAAAGAGGACTGGATTTAAAAAATGTGGTACATATACACAATGGAATACTATGCAGCCATAAAAAAGAACAAAATCATGAATTTCGTAGCAACTTGGATGGAACTAGAATCTGTAATACTGAGTGATCTCTCACAGAAACAAAGATCTGAGTATCACATGTTCTCACTCATATAGTGAACCTTGAACATCCAACATAGTACTATAAGAAAATGACTGATGGTGGTGGGAAACTATGGGGGGGAGGGGAAGGGAGATGGGATTAACAGTATTCAGTATCTGTCTGGGGACGGGGAGACACCTCTTATCAACAAGGTTGCCTGAGCGAAGCATATTTGTATACCTAATCCTTAACTGTACCCCACAATATCATAATAAAAAATAAATGACTATAATCATATACAAATATGCTTCGCTCAGGCACCCTTGTTGATAAGAGGTGTCTCCCCGTCCCCAGACAGATATTGAATACCGTTAAGAAAGATAAAATAAGTGAATTTTAGCAACTTTTGTATGACTTTAACAGATTAAACAGAATTTTAAAAAATTATGGACTGGGCTTACTTACCCAGCCTGCAATTTCAGCACTTTGGAGGACCGAGGCAAGTGGATTGCCTGAGCCCACGGGTTCGAGACCAGCCCACGAGACTTGACAAGACCTTGTCTCCACAATAAATCAAAAATTAGCCAGGCGTGGTAGCGCACACCTGTAGTTCCAGCTACTTGGAAGGCTGAGGCGGAAGGATCGCCGGAGCCCAGCAGGTTGATGCTGGGGTGGCTGTGAGTGTGTCACTGCACTTCAACCTGGGTGATGGAGTAAGACTCCAACTCAAAAAAAAAAAATTATAAACCTGGAGATAGAGTGAATGAAACTATCCAGATAAATGATAAAAATAGATGAAAAACATCATATAATATACATGAAAAATAGTGAAAAAATCTAACATATGAGTAACTGAAGTTGCAAAAAGAGAAAAGTGTAATGAAACAGAAGCAATATTGACCAGAAAATGGCAACAACTCACAAAACCGATAAAAGGTATCAAGCCACAGTTTTCACAAGCAATTAAAATTCAGAGCAAATAAACATACATAAAACCTCAACTTGGCATAATGAGCATATATATTACTGCTAAAAATGAGACAGAGAAAACATGAAAAGCATCGAGTATAAATGCATATTACTAAAAATTAAAATTGTACGTTAAAGTTACATAATCTACTGCTAAGTTCTCAAAAAAACTTTTGCATTTTAGCTGCATTTGAAGAAGTTAGTAGTTTTTAAATCGAAATTATGGTGGGCATACAAGGTTAAGTGAACTCTGAGCAAATGACAGGAAACAAGAAAAGAACAAAATACAATTGGGCTAAAGTACATGCTGCGAGGTATGTATAGTAAGACACAAATTGAAGAAAAGCAGATTTTGAATACTAGAGTCATTTAGTTGGCCTTCATTTTGTAAACTCAGTACCAGGAAACAGAGGGAAAGGTAGAAAGGAGGTTTAAAGATTAATATCAGCAAGAGTGTGAGACAGGAATTCAGTCTTTTCTGCTTAAATGATACCTATTTTTTCTATATTAAAATCGTGGGAAGGGTCATCTTTAATCAAAATATCATCAGTTTCTGAGGAAATGTTAACAATTGTTCTATTATACCCAAAATAAATGAGTTTCTCTCCTTGAGATTACCACGTAACATTTAAAACACAAAAGCTTGTGAAGATTGTGAGTATACTCACATATATAAATTCTCTATTATTTTTAGAGAAATGTTGGTGATTTCATATGTTGTTACTTAATCCACAAAGATTATGTCAGTAATTAAGAATGACAAGTGAATTTATCTGATTGTTCTTTCGATTTGCAATCTTTAAAACATGAGCAGGGGATGATCTATAAAACGTGTAAAAAGAAACATGTTTCTTTCTCTGGAATTTTAGGAGAAAATGGCATACACACACACACACACAAACACATGTGCTTTTTTTTCAATTTGTTTCTTACTACACACACTTTGCAGCAAGTGCTTCAGTCCAATTGTACTCTGTTCTTTTCTGGGGTGTGTGTGTGTGTGTGTGTGTGTGTGTGTGTGTGTGTGTGTGCGCGTGCAGACTAAGTCAGGGTCTCACTCTGACACCCATGCTAGAGTGCAGTAGCATGATCCCAGCTCACTTTAGTCTCAACTTCCTGGACTCAGGAATCCTCTCACCTCAGCCACCCATGTAGCAGGGATTACAGGCATACACCACCATGCCTGGCTATTTTTTTTCCCCATTTTTTATAGAGACAACGTCTTACTATGGTGCCCAGGATGGTCTTGAACTCTTGGACTCAAGCAATCCTCCTGCCTCGGCCTTCCTAAGTGCTGGAATTACAGGTGTGAGCTACCACACTCAGCCTCAATATATATATATCTTAATAGAACAAAATTTGTTAATTTTCTAAAGTTTACATTGTGGGTACATGCTTGTTACTATTAAGAAAAATTTTGTACATGAAATGTCATATTCTTATTATTTATTAAATTCAAATAATTTTAGAAATAAGTTGTACACATACTAAATGTTAATTGTGAAAATTGGTGACTGGAGAAAATGCAACAGTCAGGCAAAATGTATGTATTCAGACTTGGAAGTATCATCTTTTGGCTAAATGTATTTAATCACGCAATGATAAAATAAAAATAATTTTACAAACACTGGTAGCTATAGACTACACCTGGTTAGAAATGTAGTGTATTATTTAAGATGATGTTAAATGTTACAACAATTTAAAAAATATAATGACTCAAACATAATAGAAGTCTTGTTTGTTTTTGTTTTCTCAGTTCAAAATTCTAGTTTCCTTTTTTTTTTTGATGGGGGAAAGGGATATAAACTGTTTCCTTATTTTTTTCATCTTCAATGCATGGCTTCCAAAACTTCATTATTATCATTAGTATCAAGCTTTACAGAAAGGAGAACAGTTTAAAGATTATGCACAGAAGGTTTATATGAGCCTTTCCATGAGGCGGTCCATATTGCTTCCACTATATCTTCGTTGAGTAAAGTTCAGTCACATGGCCACATTTCACTTCAAGGACAATTGGGAAATATAGTGTGTAACTGTGCTACTTATGAGGAAGTAAATTATAAGTGATTAGCTAGTCAGTTTACATGGTGATACTTGTCTCTATTTACACTTTTAAGCAAATGTGTTAAGTGGCTAGAGTGTTATAAGCACTGTGTTAGACCCATTAAAAATTCCAAACAGGTATAAATCAAAATACTTGCTGTCTAATAACTTATAATCTATTGGAGAAGAAGATATACAAAGAGTGGCATAAGAAGGCATTTTTACAAATAATTTAAATTTTCCAATTAAGTGTACAGTAATCAGGATCTTAGATATTCAAAGAAAGTCTAATTTGTTAAGATTGTTTTGCAGCATTCCAAAACGTGATGTATTCAGAGTCAATAGGAGAGAACTATTTGAAAAACAGTAATGCTTTGGTTGGTATAAAAGATCAATTAGGTGAAAAGACTTTGAATGCCAGTTTGAAGTATATGAAATTGGCCCTATAGGCAAAAGAAGACATAAATGTTATTGAACAGGAAACTGGTGCACATAAGACTGTGATTTAGAACAAACTGAAAAATAAGAGAGAGTGACTTCAATAAAAATCATGGCAATTGCTACAAGTTGTTGAGATATTCTGAGGACTTTGCCTTATAGCTATAAAAGAAATCTAGCATATTAAGGACAATAAAATCAGTCTAGGTGAAAGGTGATTTGGAAAGAAAACATTTTTGCAAAGAAAAGTTACCATAAAAAGCTTCAAATAAAATATTATTTTGTTATATATAAATGTTTTATACCCACACACACACACACACATTTGTAAAGAGAAATGAAAAGGATATAAGTGTCCCCTCTTTTAAAACCATTGTTTCTTACCAAGCTTGAGAAGTATTAACTACTTTTCAAGGATAAAATATCATATAACCAGGTATATTTGAAAAGTATTGGTAACAGGTTAAATAGAAGCCACCAAAATACACATTGGCTAATGTAACTTTAACATGCGTTAGTATAGAGTTCAAAGAACAATTAAGAATGTGATTATTCCATTACAGTTCAAAACATAGAGTTAATCTACTGAATCAGTTGAACTTTAACTCTTTTCAGGTTACTTAAAAAAACTGATCACTTTTGATGACAAATGAGGATTTCTCCATTTATTCTTTCAAATATGTAATATGTAGAAAGACTATTTATCATCCCATGTGCCAAGGCTAAGAAGGTGAAAATACAGGCAAAATATTTCCTCTTGTGGTGAATATTCCTGAGAATAAAAATATTAATAAAAAACAAAATACATGTTAAGAAATGCCACTAAGGTGCTAAAATATGGTGTTATGCAGAATGATGGTGGAAAGGTGGGAACAATTTAGATAGCTGACAAATAATGTCTCCCTGAAGAGGTGACATTTTAAGCAGAAATCTGACTAAATCCAAGAAACTAGCTTAACCAAGATCTAATATATATTTAGAAAACTAAGGATAAAAAGTAAACAAACACACAAGTATCTTTAAACCAAGAATGATGAACATTTCTTGAAGAAAAGAAAGAAGGTAAGAAAGACTGGAGCAAAATGGACTAGAGCATTTGTGTAGAAAACTGGGGACATGATCAGAAGTTGGTTCTTATTTCAGGAACGTGGACAACTTTAAGCCAAGGAAAAGCGTTGTCTGATTTATATTTTTAAACGGTCATTTTCTGAAGAATGATAAAGGGACAAGGGGAAGCAGAGGATCCAACTAGATTATTGTAGTTAAAGCAGATGATGAAGACATGGAATAGCAAAGAATGTGGAGTAATGTGAATGTTTTGGTATATTTGAAGAAACAGAGTAGAATGTTCCTGCCGAATTAAGTTATTCCCACCCTTGCTTACCAAGACCCAGCAAAGTTTCTTTGCTCAAAAATATAAAACATACTACTTCAGTTATAAAGCATGTCCAACATGTATTAATTCTCTAAAACATATGAAGAAAAAATTGCTTTCATCCAGAAGGAATAACTTCATATTTTTTTTATACCTTGTGCCCTGCCACCCATTATGCTGCCATAACATATAAATACAACTTATGGCGACAATTGACAAAATCACCTTTACCTGTTCTGTAAATACCATTTGATGGCAGCAGAAGCACAGCTTAGCGTATTTCTAGAATATCTATTATTGAACTTTGGATAGGTTATTCAATGATAAGTGATTTAAAATGCAGTCAATGTTAAGGAGGCACACACTGCAGGAGTGTAGACCCAATCACATATCCTCAGATATTCCTATGCTAGCAATCCTTGAAAAGTTGTGGGTGAGCCACAATTAACCCAATCTCTCATAGCCTAATAGATCCTCTAAATCCCTATATATTGAATTATGGTTTCAAAACCAAGTTCCAAGCATCTCTATTGCATTACCACCCTAAGGTATATGACACTGAGGGCATTGTCTGTCATTAGAATAACTCAACTTTTAGGCTTCTTTACAGATCCAGACTGAATTTTGAAAAAGGGAATTTCAGGGTGTGGTGTGTAACAATCTTGGGTACTTTATATTACATATATGATGTGACTATGTCCTAGTAGGGTTGCCCCTGCTTTTTCTCCTAAAACTTGCTATTTCTTCAGAGATGCTTCTGTTTCCTCTAACATTCAGGACACTGCATCTACAAATCTAAAATCACAGTGACTCTAATTCTATTATGTCAAAATAGGACACTGGTTTTACAGATAAGTGAGTTCAGACCTAGATCTGGATAAAAAGAATGACTCAGGAATGGCTATAGTGAGTAATCGTGCCAACATGAGGAAGACTCCTTGAAGCTTCTCGAAATGTACACGTTTATAAGCTGTTCTGATGGCTTAATGTCTTTTTCAGGGTGTCTCTCTGTATTTCTGGACAAATCATTTTAACCTAAGAATATTGCTTTCTTAAAAATAATTATTTTATCTGGAGCTATTCAGTTAAAAAAATCAGATGCTTATGCCAATAACATAGAATTTTAAATATGAATATTATGATCCAATAACTGTTGACGCTCTTTCCTAAAGTTATCTTTCCTCTTTAAATGCAGGATATAACACTAATCCAGAAAAATATTTTGTATGGTGATCATAGAGAACACTTCTCATGAGAAAGTTCACCTGAAATATAACCTAACAGTCATTAGAATTTTGGAAACAGCATACTCTAGGACCAGACACAATTCCTCCTAATATTTATGTACCACCTACAACATTATTAACACTATTAAGTATGGACAACCATATCCAAGGTATTCCTGAAAGTGTCCTTAGAATCAAAACGAAACCTGGGAAGGCAATCAGTAAGTTCATGTCACAACTGACATATAGGAAACGTTAATTATTCTGCACCATTAATACATTAAGAAGGCTGGGTTCCATGGCTAAGCCTGTAATCCCAGCACTTTGGGAGGCCGAGGCTAGTGGATGGCCTGAGCCTACGAGTTCGAGACCAGGCTGGGCACCTTGATGAGACCTTGTCTCTACAATGAATCAAAAATTAGCCAGTCATGGTAGCGCACGCCTGTAGTTCTGGCTACTTGGAAGGCTGAGGTGGAAGGATTGGCAGAACCCAGCAGGTTGACGATGCGGTGGCCATGAGTGTGCCACTGCACTCCAGCCTGGGCGACAGAGTGAGCCTCCAACTCAAAAAACAAAAACAAAAACAAAATCCATTAAGAAGACTCTTCTTAGCATCCCTAAAATCTTCTATCAAATCGCATGATGGTTAAGGTCACATCCCTTTCTATTGGTTCTAGAGATGGTTTTAGGATGGTTGTCTACTGGAATAGGCATTATGATCATTAGCAATGGTGGCATCATCCATTTTAAAATCTAGAGTCCTACACTTGGACTCTTGGTATCAGTTAGAGAGAGGCACCCACACACTTATTATATTTATCTTCATGTGATCAAGATTGGCCCAAATGTATGGGGCATCTATGTTCTGGAAAATGCAATTATCTGAACTTATCAACAAAATATCTGAAACATTATGATCATATCACTATGAAAGTTTTGGCGATATTATTATATTATCATTGGTGGTCTCCCATAGATGATGAAATCATATGTTCTCAGATGTTCTTATGTTCACACTCCTTAAAAAGTTGTGGGCACATCACAATTAACCCACTCTCTCATAGCCTGATAGATCCTCTGAATCTTTACATAGTGAATAATGGTTTGAAAACCTGTATCAGAATTATGCTCAACTGCATGTGAAAAATAGGTTATTTTTCCTCTTGTAATAATTGTACTGGACATAGCAGTCCATGACAAGCACTTCTCTGCTATGTGATCATGTTGTTTTGGGCCATATGATTACAAGCTGATGCTGACGGCTAGAATTCACAGATATGTTCATAAAGGAGGAATGAGGAAAAAGGACACAAATAACATGATAGTTTATTCTATTTTTGTTTATGATCAAAGCAATAGCTTTCCTAAGAACCCCATCAGAAGAAATATGCCTAAATCTAGCAGATGTCAGAGAAACCACATGTTTTGGTTGGATATATTTAGAGATACAGGTATAGATATCTAGGTATAAATGTCAAAGAAGACTTGGGTGGAGAGATATATTCTTTGACTATATGATTATATATTATACTTGCAATTGTTCTTCCTGGCATACTATAATTCTAGAATATTTTAATCAAAATTTTGAGTATCCAATATTTTGACATTTTAAATTTAATATTTAAATGAACTATGATCTGTAAAATTAATTAAATGTTGCAAAAGAAGGGTAATAAGGAAAAGCATAGCATAAAACTAAAGCTGTGATAATACACATCACTATACTACATATAACTAGAGAAGAGAGTTAAGGTGTTATTGTCAGTTTACTTGGGAATCTGAAGTATGATAAGGATAGTATTTAAAATCCATTGTAAAGGGATGAATTATTCAAGGAACTGCCATTAGACCCTATTTGAGAAACATCTATCAACACATGTTATAGTAAAATATTCCATACAGAAATACAATTTTAAATATAAAAACTAATAGATATTATATCACAAATTACTCAAATCTTGGAGAAAACTTTTAGCACATAACAGGCAGCACAGTAACCATAGAAAATAACTATATAAAAATTAAAGCCGGGCTCGGTGGCTCAGCCTGTAATCCTGTGCCTTTGGGAGGCTGAGGTGAGTGGATTGCCTGAGCCCGCGGGTTCGAGACCCGCCTGGGCAAGCGAGACCTCATCTCTACAGTAAATAAAAAAAAAAAAATTAGCTGGGCGTGGTAGTGCGTGCCTGTAATTCCAGCTACTTAGAAGGCTGAGGCGGAAGGATCGCCAGAGCCCAGCAGGTCGAGGCTGCGGTGGCCGGGAGCGGCCACTGCACTCTAGTCTGGGTGACAGAGTGAGAGGCCAACTCAAAAAAAAAAAAACAACAACAAAAATTAAAACATTTTATTTTAGAAAGATAAATAAAATAAAACATCAGATTGTGTTTCACTTCAACCCTTTTGAAAACTGCACTTATGTAGTAACACACAAAAAATACACTTGCATTATGGAAAAAAAAGTCCTCAATTTGAATACTATCAGAGTACAAGTTCATATCATTCACAAAAGAGGAAATGGAAAGGTACACTAAGCTTTTTTCAAAGTATTGAATTTTATTTTAGTCTCATAAAACATCTAAAAAACTGCTAGAATATTTAAGGGAGAGGAATAAATAAAAGGAGAAAGAGGTGAAAAGGAAGAAAAGAGATGAAAAATTGAAAAAAGAAAATGAAAAGATGAAAGGAAATTGTTAATTATTGTTGCCTCTGAATGAATATGCAAAATATTTTTGAGTCAGTATAACAAAACCTTCAGAAAAACAAAAAAATGCCTGTTTTTACATTCTCCATGCTCAACAATAGAGGATAAACTCTACCCTGGAAATTTGATAAAATTAACCAACTACCTGTTACCATTATCTTTTTCAGCCAAGACTTGAAGATCTTAGTATTTCCTATGGCTATAATCACATCCAGTTCCCATCTTTTTTTATAGTTAATTTGCAAAATCTAAATTCCAAAGATATCGTTTTCGTCTATATTTCCAATATAAAAAACAATAATTGGTACATAGTTTTGTCCCAAATTTTTATACTTCCTCTGTATCTGAAGAAATTCCTTGCTCATTAGTAATGATGCACTCTTGAGAGTCTTACTAAGTCTATGCCTAACTTCTTAGTTCATGTTTCTTTAGAATTACTTATGGCATTATAAACATTGCCATGCTAAGGGCTTTATATATACTATCTCACAATCCTATAAACAGCTTTATGAGAAAGGTATTATTATTTTTCCATTTTATATATCAGAACACTAACCCAAATAGGTTAAGTAACTTTCTCAAAGTTTCATAGCTAATACAAAGAAAAATAATTTTGTAAAGCCAGGTAGGACTGAATCTAAAACCAAGACTTAAAATTTATACACCACTTAAACTTTACTACCATCTTTCCCCTAATTTCTTTTAGTTTTGGCATCTTTCTAACCAGAGAAGTGAAAACCTTTACAACGAAAACTACAAAACATTGCTCAAAGAAATCAAAGATAACACAAAAAAATGGAAAAATATTCCATGCTCATGGATTGGAAGAATCAACATTGTTAAGATGTCCATCCTACCCAAGGCAATCTACAGACTTAATGCAATACCCATTAATTACCAGCGTTATTCTTCTCAGACCTGGAAACAACAATACAGAAATTTACGTGGAAGCATAAACGAATAGCCAAAACAATCCTCAGCAAAAGAAACAAAGCAGCAGGTATCACACTTCAGGCTTTAAACTTTATTATAAGGCTACAATAATCAAAATAGCCTGGTATTGGTACAAGAACAGACATATAGATCAATGCAATAGGATAAAGATTCTGGAAGCAAAACCTCAATTTTTCAACCAACTCATCATCGGCAAAGCCTCCACTAACAACTACTGGGAAAGAGAGAACTTATTCAGTAAATGGTGCTGGGAAAACTGACTGACCACATGTAGACGATTAAAACAAGACCCCCTACCTATCCCTATACACAAAAATCAACTCTAAATAGATCAAAGACCTAAGCATAAAACCTTAAACCATAAGAACCTTAGAAAATGTAGGAGACACCCGTATGGAAATTGGAACTGGCAACCAATTCTTGATCAAAACCCAAGCGCCCATGCCATAAGAGATAAGATGGAAAAGTAGGACCTCACCAAACTGACAAGCTTCGGCAAAGCAAAAGAAACCATCAAGAGAGTGGGAGACAGCCCACAGAATGGAAAAAATATATATATATTTGCCAGCTGTATATCTCACAAAGGCCTGGATAAAAAAATGTGGAAGATATGCACAATGGAATATTATGAAGCCATAAAGAAGGACAAACATATGGACTTCCCAGCAACTTGGATGGATTTAGAGTCGCTTATACTCAGAGATCTATCACAGAAAAAAAGGAACAGAGTACCTTATGCTATCACACATAAGCGGACCTTGAACAATTATCATAATACTATAAGAAAGGGATTGAGAGTAGTAGGACACTGCTGGGGGGGAGGGGGTGGGCGGGATTGGCAGTTGAGGGAAATTGCTAGGGGTGGGAGGGGCACACTTCATCAACAAGGGGACCTGCATAATCAACGTTTGTAGACCTAGCCCTGAATTGTACTCCACATCTTTAAAATAAAATTTAAAAATAAAAATAAAAGCTGAAAAAAAAGAAAAAAACAAACAGCCCTATGAAAAAGTGGGCAAAATATACGAATAGACACTTCTCAAAAGAAATCATACAAGCAATCAGCAGATGCGTGAAAAAGTGCTCAGCCTCACTAATCAACAAAGAAACGCAAATTAAAACTACACTGAGATACCACCTAATTCCAGTCAGGAGGGTCATCATCAATAACTCAGAAAACAACAGATTTGGAGAGGTTGTGAGAAAAGTGAGCACTTCTACATTGTTGATGGGTAAGTAAATTAGTACAGCCTCTGTGGAAAACTGTGACAATTCCTATGAGATCTAAAAATCGACCACCCATACAACCTAGCAATCCCCCGCTGGGAATATGCCCGAAAGAACTCAAATCATTCTACTAAAAAGATACCTGCACATGCATGTTTATTGCAGCACTATTCACAATAGCAAAAACAATGGAACCAACCATGTTGCCTATCGAAAGTAGATTGGATTTAAAAAATGTGGTATATATACATAATGGAATATTATGCAGCCATAAATGACAAAATGATGAACTTCGCAGCAACTTGGATGGATTTAGAGTCTATAATACTCAGTGATCTATCATACAAACAAAGAACTGATTATTACATGTTGTCACTCATAGGCAGACCTGAACAATTATCAATAATATAAGAAAGGGATTGTTAGTAGTGGAAGACTGCCAGGGAAGGTAGCAGAGAGGCACGCTTCATCAATAAAGATACTAATCTCAAACGAGGTGACAAGGGGATTAAAGTGAGGCCCAAACTTTACCTGTACAATGACAATTTGTATACCTAACCCTGAAATGTACCCCACATCTTTAAAATGAAAATAAATAAATTTCTTCTTTTGTATTAATTTTTCTCAATGTTTTTGAAATCATAAATAATTATTTGAATTCCAGATTATTTTGTTTTCCAATTTTTTTTGCTTAAAAATGTAAAGAAAATTATGCATTTTTATGCATGCAAGAATTGAGAAGTTCAAAATGGTTTATGATGAAAAGTATCTATGGTTGGCACCATTCTCTGACCACTAGGCCTACTCTTAGGTGGCAACTATTGCTAATCATTTATTTTTATTTCTTCTAAGGGTTACATACATTGCTACTTCTTTGTGTTGTTGTTGAGAACTTTAGTTTTTATTTTTTGAAATTATTATGTACAATTGTATATGTTAATGAGATACATGTGATGTTTTGATACAGGCATTTATCATTTCTTTGTATTAGGAATATTTAAATTCCACTCTCAGCCATTTAAAAATATGCAATAACTTATTGTTAATTACAGTTACCCTATTATGCTACCAAATACTAGATCTTATGCATTTCATCTAACTATATTTTTGTGCCCACTAAGCATTCCCACTTTATTCCCCTTTCATGCTTCCCTTCTCAGCTTCATCCATCATTCCACTCTCTAAGTACATGAGTTCAATTTTTTTTTAACTCGCACATATGACTGAGAACATGCAATATTGGTCTTTCTATGTCTGGCTTATTCCACTTAACATAATGCCTTCCAGTTCCATCCAAGTAACAGGATTTCAAGTAACAGGATTTCATATTTTTTATGGATGGATAATGTTCCATTGTGTATATATGACATATTTTCTTAATCCATTCATCTGCTGAGGGACACTTAGGTTGATTCCATTTCTTGGTTATTGCAAATAGTGCTGCAACAAATATGGATGTGCAGATATCTCTGATATGCATAATTTTTAGATATGTACCTAGTAGTGGGATTCCTGGATCTTATAGTATTTTTATTTTTAGTTTTTCGAGGAACCTCCATACTGTTCTCCACCAAAAATATTCTCTCTGATTTCTTAGCTAAATAAGAATTGGCTGATTATAAATTCCTTACTTTCTAGCCCATTTTAATGTTTTATTTTTATAACATTTTTTATTTTGCTAAATAAAGAATATAGAACTCTATGTCATATATAGAAACTTCCATCAGCTTATTAATTCTTATAGTATTATAGAACTGCATGATATATGTGGATTCTCTATATTTTCCTCTATCAACTCTATATATTCTTGAAATTTCTCGAATTTTCCAGTGATAGAAGAGTATTTAACTACCACTTCCTACCAATTTTACTATAAAACATTTAAAAATATATCTTTAGTCTTTCTCTTAGAGATAACTATGTCCCATTTTTCTTAAATTATGTTTCTTTTTTTTTTTTTTTTTTGAAAGCAGGATTTATTGAGAGGACAGAAAAGTTTCCACAGTGGGAGGGGACCTGAAGAGGTTGCCCAAATTATGTTTCTACTTTATAACTTAATGTAAAATTCGAAAGCTACTAAATAGTTAATATATATTAACTATATTAATTGACATATGTCTGACCATTCTATACATTTTTGTTTTAATTTTTAAAGATGTAGGGTACAGTTCTGTGTTAGGTATACAAATGGTCACTGTACAGGTAAAGTTTGGGCCTCATTTTGGTCCCCACTTCACCTGGTTTGAGATCGGGTACCCTTATTGATGAAGTGTGCTCCCCCTGGCAGATTCCCACTACTGTCAATCTTTTTGTCATGGGATTATGATAATAGTTCAGGGTCTTCTTATGAGTGAGAACATGTTGTACTCAGTCCTTTGTTTCTGTGATGGATTACTGAGTATTACAGACTCTAAGTCCATCCAAGTTGCTGCAAAGCTCATAATTTTGTCTTTCTTTATGACTGCATAATATTCCATCATGTATATGTACTATGTTTTTTTAAACTGGTCCATTTCCCAAGGACAACAAGGTTGGTTCCATGTTTTTACTCTTGTGAATAATGCTGCAATAAACATGCATGTGTGGGTATCTTTTTCATAGAGTGATTTGAATTCCTCTGGGTATATTCCCAGAATGGAGATTGCTGAGTCATATGGAAGGTCAATTTATAGGCCTTTTAGAAATCACCACACTGTTTTTCACAGAGGTTGCACTAGTTTACACTCCCACCAACAGCATAGAAGTGTGCTCTTTCCTTCACATCTTCTCCAACATCTGTTGTTTCTTGAATTAGTGGTGATGGCCATTCTGACTGGAGTTTGGTGATATCTCAGTGTAGATTTAATCTGCATTTATTTGATGAAAAGTGAGGATGAGCACTTTTCCATGTATCTGCTAGCTGCTTTTATGTCTTCTTTTGAAAAGTGTTTATTCATATGTTTTGCCCACTTTTTAATAGGGCTGTTTGTTTTTTTTATTTTCAGCACGTTTGAGTTCCTTGTAGATCCTAGATGTTAGGTCTTTGTCAGGAAGGTATTCAGAGAAGGAAATATTGGCAAATATGTTTTCCCATTCTGTGGCTTTCTTCCCACTCTCCCAATGGTTTCTTTGGCTTTGCAGAAGATTTTCAGTTTGATGGGGTCCCACTTTTTTATCTTATCTCTTATGGCATGGGCCCTTGGGGTTTTGATAAGGAATTGATTGCCAGTTCCAAGTTCCATAAAGCTGCCTTCTGCATTTTCTAAGTTTCTTGTGGTCAGAGGTTTTACATTTAGGTCTTTGATCCATTTAGAGTTGATTTTTGTGTATGGCGATAGGTAGGTGTTTTCTTTTAATATTCTGAATGTTATCAGCCAATTTCCCCAGCACCATTTACTGAATAAATTCTCTTCCCAGTGGTTGTTAGTGAAGGCTTTGTCAAAGATGATTTGGTTGAGAAACTGAGATTTTTCTTTCAGATTTTCTATTCTTTTCCATTGGTCTATATGCCTGTTCTTGTACCAATACCAAGTTATTTTGATTATTGTAATCTAGCCTTATAATAAAGTTTATAATCTGGAAGTGTGATCTCTCCCATTTTGTCTTTTGCTGAGGATTGTTTTGGCTATTTGTGGTCAGTTATGTTTTCATGTGGCTACCAAGTCTGAGAATGATGCTGGTTATTTAATAGGTATTGTTTTAAATTTGTAGATTGCTTTGAGTAGGATGGACATCTTAACAATGTTAATTCTTCCAATCCACGAGCATGGAATGTTTTTCCATTTCTTTGTGTTATCTTTGATTTCTTTGAGCAGTGTTTTGTTGTGTTTGTTGTGAAGGTCTTTTAGTTCTTTGGTCAGGAAGATGCCATGGTATTTCATTTCTTTTGTGGCTATTGTGAATGGGATTGTGCTTTTTATTTGGTTATTGTCTGTTGGTAGATAAGAATGTGACTGTCTTTTCCAAAGTCCTTTATCAGTGCAAGAAGATTTTTTACAGATTTTCTTGGATTTTCAAGGCATAGAATCATATCATCAGCAAAAGAAGATAATTTGACTTCTTTTTTCCTATTTGGATGCCCCTGATTCCTTCTTTTGCCTGGTTGCTCTAGCTAGGACTTCCAACACTTTTTTGAAAAGGAGGGGTAAAAGTGGGCAGCCTTGTCTTATTCCAATTTTCAAAGGAAATGCTTCCAATTTCTGTTCATTTAGCAATATGCTAACTGTGGGTTTATCGTAGATGGCTCTTACTATTTTGAGGTATGTTCCCTCAATGACTAGGTGTTCAAGACTTTTTATCAAGAAGAGATGTTGAATTTTATCTAAGGCTTTTTCAGTGTCAAATGATATAATCATGCAGTTCTTGTTTTTACGTCCATTGATGTATTTAACTGCATTTATGGTCTTGTGGATGTTGAACAAACCCTGCATCCTGGGCATGAAGCCTACTTGACCACGGTGGGTGGGTGGTTTTTGAGATGTATTGTTGGATCCCATATGCTAGAATCTTGTTGAGTATTTTCACATCTATGTTCATGAGGGATATTTACTTGTAGCTCTCTGTGTGGGATCTTTACCCAGTTTGGGTATCAGTAAGATGCTAGCTTCATAAAATGATTTGAGGAGGTTCCGTCTTTCTCAATTGCTTGGAATACTTTCAATAGGATTGGTATCAGCTTGTCCTTGTATGTTTTGTAGAACTCCCCTGGAAATCTGTCTGAACAAGGGCTTTTTTCTGTGTGGAGTTTTCTTATGATGGAGTCAATTTCCTGGGTTATTTTTGGTTTATTTAATGTCTCAATTTCTTCTTGTTTCAACCTTGAAAGGTTGTGTGATGTCAGAAAGCCCTCCATTTAGGTTTTCGAGTTTGTTTCCACACAGGTGCTCATAGTAATCTCAGATAATTTTTTATATTTCTTTAGAGTCCATTGTGATTTGATCTTTAGCATTTCTGACTATGTTTATATGGACTTTTTCTTTTTCTTGGTCAATCTGGGTAGGGGTCCATCAATCTTGTTTATCCTTTCAAACAATCAGCTCTTTGTTTTGTTAATTTTTTTCTATAATATTTTTTTCTTCTATGTCCTGTATTTGGGCTTTTACTTTGGTGATTTGGATTTTTCTGCTAAAATTAGGGCTTTTGTGATCTTGCCTTTCTAGCTCCCTTGGGTGATTTGTTAAGCTGCTAACTTGGGATCTTTCCATTTTCTTGCCATGTGTTCCTAAATGAATTCCCCTCTCAATACGGCTTTCATGAAATCCCAGAGGTTTTGGTAAGATGGGTCTTTATTTTCAATTGCTTCCAGAAATTTATTAATTTCTGCTTTAATTTCCATGTTAACTCAGGAGTTGTTCAGCTTCAAGCTGTTTAGTGTCAATGTCTCTATGGGTTTGGAGGTAGCTTTGTTTGTATTGATATTTATTTTTATTCCACTGTGGTCTGAGAAGTTGTATGGAGTATGTCAATCTTGTGAAATTTGTTTATGCTTGGTTTGTTGCCAAGGATGTGGTCAGTCTTGGAGTACATTCCATGTGGTGATAAGTAGAATGTATATTCCAAAGTCATTGAGTGGAGTGTTCTGAAAGACTCGGTTAAGTCCATTTGACCAAGCATCAAGCTGATGTTCCAAATCTTTTTGTTGATTTTTTTGCCTCGATAATCTATCTAGGGTTGTTAGTGGGGTATTTAAGTCCCCAGCTATGATAGTGTTAGAGTCAATATCTATTTTTTGTTTTCCTAGAAACTGCTTTATAAATGTTGGCACTCCTATTTTGGGTGCATATATGTCTAGGATGGTACTTTTCTCGATTGCTTAGAATACTTTCAATAGGATTGGTATTGGCTGCACCTTATATGTTTTGTAGAACTCTGCTGGGAAACTGACTGTTCCAGGACTTTTTTTCTGTGTGGAGCTTTTTTATGATAGAGTTGATTTTGGTTGCATATATGTTTAGGATGGATACTTGTTGGCTGATGGATTGAACCTTTTATCATTATATAATGACCTTCTATATATTTTTAAAATTTTTGATAGCTTAAAGGGTATTTTGTCTGATATTAAGATCACAACTTCTGCTCTTTTGTGTTCCATTTACCTGAAAATTTCTTTTCCAACCTCTTACTTTGAGTCTGTGAGTATCCATTGGTGAGACTAGTCTCTTGGAGATGGCATATTGTAGTGTCATTTGTTTGTATCCAGCTTGCAATTCTATATCTTTTCAGTTGTGCATTTAGTCCATTCACATTCAGGCTAATTATTGAGATGTGATAGCTTATTCCTGTCATGAGGTTCTCATAGGGTTTGCTGCTGTTATTTGTTTTTTTATTGGTTTGTTGGTTTTCTTTTGATTTTTGAGTTGACATATAAGTGTGTATTCAATATCTTTCCTGCATTCTTGGGAAGAGTGTGGTCATTTTTTTCTTTCTTCTGTGCTTAATACTTTTGAAATTTCTCTTATAGAGCTGGTCTGAAGGCAGCATAAATGCTTAAGGATTGAATGTCTGAGAAGGATTTGAATCCTCCATTGCTGAAGAAGTTTAGCTTAGCTGTGTAGGCAATTCTTAGTAGGAATTATTTCTCTTTGAGAACTTTGAAGACTGGACTCCAGTCTCTTCTAGGCTGTAGTGCTTTCATAGATAAGTCTGCTACTATTCTGATTGGTCTTCCCTGGTAAGTAGTCTGGCTTTTCTCACTTGATGTCCTTAGGATTTTTTTTTTTATACCTACTTTATGTAAGCAAATTACTGTGTGTCTAGGAGTTGGTCTTCTTATTTGGTGTCTTGCAGGGGTTCTCTGAATTTTTTGTTTGAATGGTCACATCTCTGAAGAGATGAGAGAAGTTTTCCTGGATAATTCATAGAATGTTTGTTCCAGGGAGGTCTCTCTTCCTCTATTTTCTTCAGGAATGCCAATTAACCATAAGTTCAGCCTCTTGATATAATCACACATCTCTTGGAGGCTTTGTTCTCTTTTTAAGCTTCTTTTCTATGTTTTTAACAGTTTGCATTAGTTCAATGTTTTTGTTCTCAAGCTCTGAGATTCTTTCTTCTGCTCAGTTAATTCTGCTTTCCTGCTTGTCAATTTGTTATTTATTTCATGTACTGTATTCTTTATTTCCTTCGTCTCAGTTATCAACTCCTTCATTCTTTCCTCTTGTCTTCTCATTTCTATTCATTCTCTCTATTAATATCTTGATCTCTGAGTTTGTGGTTCGGGGGCTCTTCATTATTTGAGTTCCAAAGTCTGTATTTTCAAACTTTTCTGTCTTTCTTGGAGTCTGGATTGGACCTATGTTCTTCCTTTAATTCTTCTTCATTTGTGATGGTTTTCGTCCTCCTTTTCTCCATCTTCTTAAATTCCATTGCTCAGTGATGGGGGATGGCTTTCAATTCTGTGTGCTCAAGCCCTTATTCTTCCTTATGTAGATCCTCTGAATTTGTTCAGTGTTGAAGCCAGACTGGAAATGGAGCTGTATTTTTTTTGTAGATTTGAGATTTGATTAAGGTGTGAATGGGAGAGCTATGGTTCAGAAGTTATCTGCAGATCATAGTATCTGCTGATAGGTGTCTGGGTCCCCTGGAAGCCACTCTCCACCACTTTACAATCTGTCCATGCAGTGGGGGTATATATATGTCTCCCAACTTATCTGCTGCTGCAGCTGCTGCTACTGCCACCAAGTCCTCCACTCAGATGTGTCCATCCTGGTCCAGTGTAGGGGTGTGGCGTCCATCTCTCTGTGTCCATTCCTGAAGTTTCCTCTCTGGGCCAGCAATGGTTGGTCCTAGAGGGATGCAGAGATCACCTCTGGATCCCAGGTTGGAGGCTAAACAGAACTGGGCAGGCCAACACAGTTCTCTGCCCAGTCCCAGGATAGAGAAAATGATGATTGGTGTATCCTCACCAGGAGTGGTGCTCAGTTCCAGATTTCCTCAGAGTGCCCTCTTCACAGTTCCCTCCACCAACACCCAGTCAGCTTCCAAAGGTGGTGGTATGGGTCAGGTGCCAGGCACTGAGGAGCAGCTAACTTCCACTGCCTTCTCATGAGAGATTCCTGAGAATGGTTGATGATCCTGCACACTGGGGCTTCTAATCTCAGGGCAGTGGTGGGTTGCAGCCACCTCCAGAGGAGTGTTCCAGGTGCTTGATCCCAAGTCTCCCCTCAGACAGACATTCACTCACCCAGCAACACACACTCACTCATGCAGAATGTCTTTATGGACACTTGCCCTTGGAGAGACTTTCATGCTCACTCTGGTTCCATCGTCACATTGCCTCTGACCTTTTTTTTTTTAAACAGAGTATCCCTTTGTCATCCAGATTGGATTGCAGTGGCATGACTACAGCTCACCACAGCTTTGAATTCCTGGGCTCAATTTATCCCCCTCCCTTGTCCTCTCAAAGTGCTGAGATTACAGGAGTTAACCACTTTCTCAGCTTCATTCTATACTTTAACATCTTTCTGTACAACTTATTATTTTTTGGTGACTAAACAAAATGCTTTTAATATTTATTAGAGCTTTTAACACATCATATACATTTCAATATTCAATATTTTCTCTTATTCCAAACATTTTATTTTAATTTATTATTTCTCAAAATTTTACATTTTCAAAAAATAAATGCTGCCTGTAGACTTTATTGATTTTGGATTTCAACATATGTGTCTTGTCAAAGTTTTTATAAATAACGTAATATATATTTGCAAAATTAATATAAAACTGATCTCATATGTTTCTAGCAATTTCAAGAAATATGTCATTTGTGTGTATGTAAAAGAGAAAGACCTAATTCATCCTTTAAAATAGTATTCAATAGATTAGGCAGCAATTCCTAAAAAGGATATGTCATCATTTTGTGCTAGGCATTAACATTTACCCAATAATTTGAGCTTATTATTGACTATCATGTCAATTTTATACTAGATGAATTGAGTTATCAAATGTCCTTGAATGGATAATTGGTGTACTAAAATAATTAACTCTAATTTTTACACTAAAAATTATCATATATATGTGTGTGTGTATATGTGTGTAAATGACATGCAGAGATTATCTGAATGTCATACACACACACACACACACACACACACACACATATATAATGGTACTGTATTTAAAATGTGGTACATAATGTATTTATTATACTCAGGATATGTAAGGTTATACAGTTTTATGAGTTATAAAATTATTAATTTAAAAATAATAATAATTACCATTGTGCTCTTAGAAATGAGTCACACTTTAAATGAGTCACAGTCTAAAGACACAAAAGGTATAGAGTAGATGAAATTTTTCTTTGAAATACAGAAAAATGTTATTAAGCTCTGCTTTTAGTCTTGACTTGATTGTAAAATTTTTCTAAATAGAAAATGATTGAAGGATCAAAATGTAATTTTTAAAATCTCATTTCTGTCAAATTTATTATTCAAATTAAAACTTTATTTTTATGCTTTTAAAATTAAGTTGCATAATATAATAATAGAATCTACATATTTTAAGTTGCAAATAGATATGAAAGATTTAAATACAACCACATTATCATGAAATTATAATTCTGCAAAAATTTTAGGTGTTTAGAATCAAATCATATGAATATTATTAAACTTTTTTAGTTAAAAAATGTTCTAGATTTGTTGTAAAACTATGAAAAAATTGACAATACTCCCATGATTGGGATTTGGGGGCTAAAATAAAAATAGGAATGTATTAATGCTTAAAACTTTCAAGAGAAATGCTATTGTTAGCAATATGTATATTCTTGCCAAGACATGCACGGTGTGAGTCATCTTGTGTAATGACTGATGTATTACTTTGGCAGTCAGATATCATCCAGCCTAAAACTGGAAGCACTAACATCCTTGGCACTGACAGCTGTGTCTCTGTATGAAATACTTTAAGATTAGGAGGTATGATTCAGACAATAAGAAACAAACCTAATCAATGCTAGAATTTGTTTCTTGATGACATAAGGCTTACAGATTCTGTAGAATAAAGTGTCACTCAAAGATACACTTTTGAAATATGTATTATCACACTATTTGTTTAAAGATAAAGATAAGTCAAAACATATACTGGTAGCAGAAAAAAGACTTAACCTAATACCGCCATTTCTTTTCCAGAAATACAAACCCTTCATGGAGCCATTACACTATACTTACTTTACAACTCAGCGTACTAAATATGAAAGAAATAACATAAAAATGACATAGAAAAACAAGTTCAATATTTTAGTAAATCACCATATGTATATATTTAAACTGCATTTAGTTGCATTTTTAATTGCATTTTGGTTCTGTGACAAGTTAACACTGGCCTTTGCAGATGGGGCAGCTGATACAGATTTGAAGTTCTTCTTAGAGATGAGGAAAACATACTGTTTCAATTTATAATAAATATTATTATAATTTATTTGCCATATCTATATATCAGTATTTTAAAATTTGAAAAGCTATGAAGATACCAGTAAAAAATATTGTAAATTAAAAATAAGTATTTAGTCCATCTAAAATATTATAAGCAATTGAAATAAATACAAGAAAAAACTAAGACCATATAAGACTATGAGTTTAATAACTCAGAATGAAAAGCTTTTACTAAGAGTTGGTGTTCTTCAACACTTATTCTGAAACTGAATGCAATGCAACATTTTCTTATGATATTAATATGCTTTGCTGAGAGACCAGCTACACACACACACACACACACACACACACACACAGCCAATAAGAAGTTTAAAGTTAATAAGAATAGTAGTATTGAGTTATTGGTGATGGCCATTCTGACTGGAGTTAGGTGGTATCTCAGTGTGGTTTTGATTTGCAATTCTTTAATGATTAGTGAAATTGAATATTTTTTTCATGTATCTGATGTCTATTCACATGTCTCCTTTTGCTATCTTTTACCCACTTTTTAATAGAACTGTTTGTGTTTTTTTTTCCTTTCAGCACATTTGAGTTCCTTATAGATCCTAAATGTTAGGCCTTTGTCAGATATATAATTGGCAAATATTTGTCCCCATTCTATGGACTGCCTCTCTACTCTCTTTATTGTTTCTTTTGCATTGCAGAAGCTTTTCAGTTTGGTGAGGTTCCATTTTGACACAACTTTTTAGCTGATTGGCTAGTGAGCTGGTCCCCTAAGAATGTTGCAGTTGATGGAGCCATGCTGCCAGTCCATATCCACACAGTGGTCAGGAAGTGATGGCGTCCAGATGAGGAGCATGTCCAGAGGGTTGCCTATCTGGGACTGAAACCAGGTCCTTATATAGTCCCAGAATTGAGCTGATCAGCGGGACTTAGCAGTGAGCTGATTGGTTGACACTAGCTGTGCGAATTCAGTACTAAACACCAATCAGCTAGAGGTATGGGACTTTCTGTAAGCTGATTGGTTGGCACTTAGAACCAATCAGCTGGAGGTATTATGTGTGTTTTTCAATTCCAGGAAGTGAGTACTTTTGCTCTAATCTGAGGGGCTTGCATGGAGTTTGTTACTGAAGTGAGGGTTTGTGCTTCAGTCCCAGAGGCTTGCAGGAATTTGTTACTTTGTTACCAGGACCTGTCCTATCTGCCTGCCTATTTGTTTTCTACCTACCTCCTCTCTCAACTTGTCTATCTTATCTCTTATGGCATGGGCTTTTGGGGTTTTGGTCAGGAATTGGTTGCCTATTCCAATTTCTATAAGGGTGTCTCCTGCATTTTCAGTCCCAGATAGGCAACCCTCCGGACATGCTCCCCATCTGGACGCCATTGTCTAAGATTCTAATAGTTTGAGGTTTTACATTTAGATCCATTTAGAGTTGATTTTTGTGTATGGTGATAGATAGGGATCATATTTCATTATTCTGCATGTAGTCAGTCAGTTTTCCCGGCACCCATTCCTAAATAGGTTCTCCTCTCCCTGTGGTTGTTGATGAAAGCTTTGTCAAAATGAGTTGTTTGAGAAACTGAGGTTTTGTTTCCAGAATCTCTATCCTGTTCCATTGGTCTATATATTCTTGTACCAATACCAGAATGTTTTGAAAATATTAGTCCTATAAGAAAGTTTAAACAACCTCTGTGGCAAATGGTGTGTCAATTTCTAAAAGATCTAAAAATCAACATTCCATGTGACCCAACAATCCTCCTTCTGGAAACATACCTGGAGAAACTCAAATCATTCTACAAAAAGATACCTGTGCACATAGGTTCATTGCAGCACTATGCACAACAGCAAAAACATGAAACCAACCGTGCTGCCCATCAAAAGAGGATGGGATAAAAAATATATGGTACATATACCAAAGGAATATTATGCAGCCTTGAAGAAGGACAAAATTATGATTTCACAGCAACTTGGATGAATTTAGAGTCTATCATAGTCAGTGATCTATAACAGAAACAAAGAATTTAGTACCACATGTTCTCACTCATAAGCAGATCCTGAACATTTATCATAGTACTACAAGAAATGAATTGGCAGTAGTGGAACACCTCCAGGGAAGGACTGGCACATAACACCAATAAGTGTACCTGATCCCAAACCAAACCCAGGCAAAGTGAGAATCAATGGGAGATCAAAATTTCACCTGTATGATGACCACTTATGTACCTCTTCCTGAATTGTACCCCACATCTTTAAAAAAAGGTATAAAGAAAATAATCAGATATTCAAGTCATTATCAATAACAAAAAACGAATTGTAGTATTGAATTTCAGAGAATATGTCTGGGCGCTCGCTTTGATGTATTTACTGGCTCTATTCTTACAAATAATCATATGAAAGAAATGAAACTCATTGATAAGAACTATTTGAATGATATTTAAGATTGAGAGCATTTAGAATTGTTAGAGCATTTAGAATAATATTCAAGGATAAGAAAAATTAGAATAAATAGAAATGGGCTCAAAATGCTCTCTGTAAAAAAGTTACCAGATAATTAAATTAAATCTGAAAGACACAGTTCTTCAAAGAGAAGAACTCAGACTATTGATCATATAAATCATCTCAGACTAGAAATCAGCACATTTCAACAAGAATGTAACACATTTGCTGAGTGCCTATGAGTGAATCACTGATTTACTTTATTCTTCAATATTTTCTTGTGGAATGAACTAGGGGCTAGAAAGGGGAGGAGGTTGGTTAAAGAATACAAAATTACAGCTAAGTTGTTCTACAGCACTGTAGAGTACAATGATGTATGATATATTTTCAAATAGCTACAAGAGAGGATTTTGAATGTTGCCCATGAGGCAGGTTAGTCAGTGCAAGAAAATGTGACCTTTGCTTTACTCTACAAGAAGCCGGAAATAAGAAGCTAAAAATTTGGAAAATACTTCCAGGATCTTTATGGTTGGAGTCAGTAGAGCAAAGCAAACCATCCAACCTTTTGATCATCTGATGATTGCAAGTTGAGCACAATTTCACCGTGCAGCTCCGATGCCAAAATAAAGACAAGTCCATAGCCCTCACAATTCTCGTCCCCTCCCAACCACCTCCCCAAAGGCAGAGGAGATAAAAGCCAGTCACCATGAACACCTCAGGGCAGGTTTCACTCTGAGACTGTCTTTCCTTTTTTCTCCTGGTGTGTACACTTTACTTCCTTAGGACAGCTTTCCTCTTGACTCTGCTCATTCTCACTCCCTTTCAATTGAGTGTGTACTTTTGCCTTAAGAAACTCTTAAGGGTGCCGAGGAGGTTGTCATTTTAGGAACAAGAAGTCCAAAAAGCACTACTGGCACAAAGAAACCTATTCTGTGTGCATCTACAGGGTGCTGAAGCAGGTGCACCCCGACATTGACATGTCTGCCAAGGCCATGAGTATCACAAACTCATTTGTAAACGATGTGTTTGAGTGGATGACTGATGAGGCAGCCAGGCTGGCCCAGTACAAGGGCTGGAACATCCTGATGTCCCAGGAAGTCCGGACAGCCATGTGTCTGCTGCTGCCAGGGGAGTTAGCTAAGCACGCTGTGTCAGAGGTCATCAAGGCTGTCACCAAGTACACCAGCTCCAAGTAACCCAGGATCTGACATAAATAAAGGGCAAACTGTTAAAAAAAAAAAGTTTCTGATTTCTCCAGCTCCTCTTCCTTACCCTTTCCAAGTTCCTGATTTCTACATTTCTGACCTACTTATATAAACCTCACTAACGTGATGACTTGCTCTGAAATTCTTTCCTTTAGTAGAGTTCAGACCCTGGACAGGAGTTGAGGTCTGCTCTCTCCTTCCATGAAAGAGAACTCCTCTCTGACAACACCATCACAAAAGAATGATAAATGTTTGAGGTGGTGGATATGCTAACCACCTTGATTTGATCACTATGCATGGTATTAGAATATCACTATGTGTCACATAAATATGTACCATACCTATGTGTCAATTTAAATTAGTTTTTTTTAATGTTATTCTTTTCTTTAGGACATCAGTCTTCAAATTTTCCCATGCATCAGAATCACCATTAGGACACATTAAAAGATAGATTTCTGGGTATCATGCCCAGAGGTTCTGATTCAGTACATAGATCTGGAGTGAAGTTCAATTAACATTGGTCTAACTTCCACAGAATTAAAGGTTACAGTTGTTTTTTGTTGTTGTTGTTTTTGGGGTTTCTTTTTTTAATAAATGTAGACATTGATCTTCTTGATCTTAAAGATTTAAATTTTGTTTTATCTAAGTTCCTTTCTCAGTAAACCAACCATCGGGCCTAAAATACCAAAAGACTGAAACTCACCAGATGGCTGCATCCAGACAATGAGAAGACAGATCCCATCTGTTTCCCAGCTCCTCTTCCTTAACCCTTCCAAGTTTCCGATTTCTACATTTCTGATCCACGATATAAACCTCTGACTTCAGTGGAATGGGGAGACAAATTTGAGAATGAATCACCCGATCTCCTTGGCTAATATAACCTAGATAAAGCCTACTTCCCTGACAGTAATCATTATTTCAGTGATTGGCTTTCTGTGCTGCGAGCAACAGGACCTCAACTGAACTCCTGGTATTCATTTGGTGACAGATTTTGGTTCCCTGAGTAGGAAAATGTTGCTCTGGCTTGGCTGCTATAACCTGGAAGAGTTTCAAAAATCCTCCTAGCATCTGTCTGACCCCTTTTTGGCTGGAAGTGGTTTTTGGACTCTCTCTGGCCCTGCCATGACTGGCCACCAACCATTTTCCTGATGGCCTAGAAAGACAGTGGGATCTATGTCTCTCAGTTTGGAGAATTGTGAAGGAGTTTTCATTTGGAGGTCGAACAAGCCCAAACAATTGAGAGGAAAGCACCCTGACTATGTCAATTTAGAGACCCTTGAGGGCCTGCTAGTAACTGTTCATTTGTGTGTCCGAACAAGTGAATTCCTTTTGTGGGTACCAGACAGCAGGATCTTTTCCTCTCAATTTGGGGAATCCCAAAGGAATTTCCATTTGCAGCTTGAACAAACTCAACCAGTGGAGACAGGAAGCACCCTGACCATTTAGACACTCTTGTGGCATGTTAGCCAATACCACATTATTTTATAATTGTTTGTTTACATGTATGTGCTGATTTAGTCATAGGAAAACAGAATATGATCCCAGACTGCATCCCACTTGGGCACATTCTTCAAAACTGGTCTGGATTTAGTTATGAGCCAATGGAACAAAGAAAAATGATAGTCTTTTGTAATATTGTTTGTTTCAAGCATCCTTTGAAGTCTGGGAGTGTTGGAGTTTGGGCTTTCCATGGGTCTTGGGACTATTGTGCTGTCTTGCAATTTGATTTATTTCACTGTTGAATGGAAAAGCAGGATGCATTTCCATGTATCCAGACTTGTCTGCTGCTCTTCTAAGCAGGGTTGGGCCTGTTAGTATGCGATGCTCTTGTAGGGTGCTATTTGGCCCCAGTGCTCTTTGAGATCTGTTTGTTTGGCCTTTAAGAATCAAACTACCACAGAATCTCTTTACCAAAATTTAGTTTACTGCCTCCACTGGATTAACAGTTTTGTAAACTGGTGCATTTGTATTGCTATCTCATGGCTAGAGTTATTTTTGTTTGTGTTATATACATGGATTTATGTATGTTTATGAGTACATACATTTATATTGTATCTACAGGGCATCAAATTGGCTTATAGATTTAAAAAAGCACTCAAAAATTAAGTAAATAAGTCCAAGCATTTTTCAAGTTAACATAACTTAATCTTTATAAAACAAATTTGCGTTATCTCAGTGTAGTTTTAATTTGCATTTCTTTGATGACTAGTGAGGCTGAGCATTTTTTCATGTATCTGTTGACTGCTTATATGTCTTCTTTTGAGAAGTGTCTATTCATATCTTTTGCCCACTTTGTAATGGGGCTGTTTGTTTTTTTCTTTTCAGCATGTTTGAGTTTCTTGTAGATCCTAGATGTTAGGTCTTTGTCAGACATACATTTGGCAAATATTTTTCCCAATCTGTGGGCTGTCTCCCTGCTCTCTTGATGGTTTATTTTGCTTTGCAGAAGCATGTCAGCTTGATGAGGTCCCACTTGTCTATCTTATCTCTCTTATGGCATGGGCACTTGAGGTTTTGATCAGGAATTAACTCAGTCAGGATGGCCATCATAAATAACTCAAAAAAAAAAAAAAACAGATGCTAGAAAGGATGTGGCAAAAAGGGAAAACTCCTACACTGTTGGAGGGAATACAGACTAGTACAGCCTCTATGGTAAATAGTGTTGCAATTTCTAAAAGATCTAAAAATCAACCTTCCATATGACCCCACAATCCCCCTACTGGGAATATACCTGGAAGAACTCAAATCACTCTATGAAAAAGATACCCGTACACGTATGTTTTTGCAGCATTGTTCACAATAGCAAGAACATGGAACCAACCGTGTTGCCCATCAAAAGAGGACTGGGTTTAAAAAAATGTGGTACATATACATGATGGAATATTACACAGCCATAAAGAAGACAAAATCATGAACTTCAGCAACCTGAATGTACTTAGAATCCATAATACTGAGTGGTCTTTCAAAGAAAAAAAGAACTGAGCATCACATGTTCTCACTCATAAGCGAATCTTGGACAACTATCGTAATACTATAAGAAAAGGATTTGCAGGAGTGGAAAACTGTGGGTGGGGATGGGGAGGCAGGACTGGCAGTAGTGGGAATCTGCCTGGGGAAGGAGGGACACACCTCATCAACAAGGATACCTGCACAATGAACATTTATATAACTAACCCTGAATTGTACCCCACATCTTTAAAATAAAAAAATTGAAAGTTAACAAAATAAAAAATAAAAAAATAAGCAAATAAATAAATAAAATAAATTGGCTTTAAGATTATTGGAAAATAATAATAGAAATGTCAGCATATATTTTTGTCTGGGTTTTATATTTATGTTAGCTATTTTAATGTGTCAGGGTTTGGTACAAAAATTTGTAAGACAGTAAATTCAGTCAAAAAACAACATAATCTTTTTGTGATTTTTTTTTGATAAATAAAACTAGTTTAATGTTTCTAGTTTAATAGAATAGCTAAGTCTTCTGAGTTATGGATGAATATACCCAGACATTAAAATTTTTTACTTAGGTGAATTCTTAATATGCACAGGTTATAAAAACCATTAATGAGAAAATGAGCTTTGTCTAACATCTCAGTTTTTCTTAAATAATCTACATAAATTGCTCAAAGAGAGTAAAATACAAATGGGGTAAGGTGCACCATTTGTGTAATTTTAAATCTTTAACTTATTTTGGATGCTTATTAAATGCTTGAGTCATTTCTGATTATGAAAGTGTTGTCATATGAGAAAATATGATTTTAAGAATTGTGGAATATCCTCACCTACTAAATGCTAATCTCTGGTAGACAGTTCAGGATTTCTTGTTTCCTAGGTTTTTCACTAAAATTTAAGGTTACTAAGAATAATAATTATAGTTAAAATATAATTCTATATATAAAAGTTGTCAAAAAGATGTGTCTTTATTGAAAAAAATGATAATTTTGTTTAATTCAGGAGTTATCTAAAGGTTCATTCAAATTACAAACTTGAAAAGGTTATTTATGAAACAAGTAAGAAAGGAATCAGTAAGTAGGAGAAAGAGAAGTGAAAAAAAATTATGAATATAAAGATATATTTTTGGCAAGGCAAGTTATAAGAAAAAGAATGATCTTATATGAACAAGGATCTTGTACAAGAGGTTCTTATTTTGATTCTATTCATATCTCAGAAGTACAACTTGTTGTCTTGCTGCTTTCAGCTTTTTCTCTCATGAAAAGGCCTGAAATGATAACTTCCTCCTCACCTTTTTATCAGTTCTGTATATATGCTTTTCTCTCTGGTTCTAACCACTCTTGCAGTCTGATGCTGAAATGTTTAACTTAAAGTCTAGAAAAACAATGTTTTTCGCCAGTATAACTTAACTCTGTACTCTTGACTTTTCTTGATGTGTCTAAATTGTTCCATAACCAGAAAACTTCTCATGTTTTCACTAAGAGCCTTTTATATCCCTGTTCAAGATACTAGTCTTTGAGTTTCTCATGGCACTAATAACTCTGAACACGCTCTTCCTGTGCCTGATTATTTCAAGTACCCTTTTCATCAGTTTTGACCTCCAGGTTATCTAAGTGGGCTTTCTATAAGAAGAAACAATCATACTGCAAAAGGTATTTCTTTGCCTCTTGGTAAACGACCTAGGAAATGGATTTTGCATTTTCAAATTAATTGCTGTCATTTTCACTGGGTTTTTGATCACTTAGGAAAGCTGAGATTTGAGAGTTTGGGTTTTTGCATCCATGTGGCTGTCTTTATTGCTTTTTAAGTATTTTGTTTGTCACTTCAGTTAAATGAATAGTTATTATATCATAATGTCCTGTGATTCCATTTTGGCCAAGTGTTCTGAGCCTTTTTAACATCACTGATAAACATCCTAATCACTAATCCTTGTGTTATTAAGTTATAGGGTTTCAGCTCTGGTTCTGAAAAAAGGCTCCAACTCCTGCTAAATTACACCAGTCAAGGCCTCATCTTCAGGCTTTGGAGAAGGCAAAAATTCAAAATGTACTGTTTATGTGTGATACAGGGCCAGAAATTAAAACTGTTCAATCCATATAGGCTCAGGGACTATCATGGAAGAGAATAGCATGTGAGATCATAAGGACTAATTGCAAGGAATAAAATTAGTTCAGAGTTTTCTTATAAATTAAACATTACTATTAAAAGCACACTGATGTAAGCCCAGTACTTTTGTTAGAATAATAGGGTTTTCTTGAAGCACTGATCTGCTATTTAATAGAAATATTATAAAAAATTATTTTAAAAGTTTATGGAAATCTTACCTTATGGTAAAGCTGATACAAATTCAGTAGATTTGTGTGTAGTGTTTTATTAAAATCAGCTTTAACATCGATAATGCACTATGCAGAGGCAAAAGTTTGATTTTCTCTTCTGAGTGAGATTTTAGTGTAATATTAATACGAGATGTGAATGATTTTTCATTTACCTTTTAAATAAACTACAGGGGAAAAAAGAAGGAAAGAGAGAGAAAGACAAATGTAGTTGGCCTCATGCTGTTAGTATTAGATTTTGTTTGGGAAACTGAATCTCCTTTTTATCAGAGAATAAAATTTGTATTTTAAAAAAATATTTTTATTATCATTTTGGCTAAATCAATGACTATTTTATAGTGACCTGATCCTATTTTGTGATGACAAGTTTTTTTTACCGTTGATATTTTATAAACTTTCCAAAAGCAATATTTTGAGCTCTAAATTCAGTCGGTTTTTTAAGCTCAAAATAACTTTTTGGGATATCAGGTTCCCTGAAGTCCAATGGAGACATATCAGGTTTGTTTGGTGTGTTAATATTAGACTGAAAGCATTGTCAAACAAGAAATTATGTTTAACTTTCTTTGGGTTATATTTATATGTTTTTCAAAATTGCAAAAAATTTCTAAAATTCTGATCTCTTCCTATATATTATTAGTAATAACAACAATGATTATGTTAAACCATCGTATGCCTAGAAATTGACCAAATTTCCTTATAAATTGTGCCTTTAAGAATGACTAACCTAAGCATCTACAATTATTGTTTTTGTTTGATTCTTCTCAAAAAGTAGTTTACAATGAGCTACTTTCCAAATCTGCTTATTAAAGGGAGTTCATGAAAAGGACTCTGGAACACAGATTTCTGATAACTTTTGGAGATTTGCATGAGACTAGAGAAAAAAGTACCAAGACTCTCATTAGATTGACTGACTCAATATTGAGAAGAACAGGAATGGATTTCATGGACTAAAGGAATAGGGGGTAAAATAATTTGTATGACTTTTTTATTTGAAACCATGCTGATTCTTTTTTTTTGGAATAAAAAAAAACTACTTTTTCTTTTTACCTATTTAATAATTGCATAGAATATACATATTCATAAAAATACAATTTGAGGGATATTTCTTTTTTCCCTACCTGATTTTTCTAGAATTTAAAATTCTTTGTGAGTATTCTTAATTTAAGGCAATGTGATTATTTGCATAAGATTAATAAGAATCTCTTTTCTTTTTATAACAGGACACAATTGGAGTCACTGGTTATTTTACCAAGGCTTTGACTGGGATGACATGTTTTCAGATATGAGTAAACTGCCTTGAGAAATAAAAGCCCCTTGGAAAGACTGGCCTCATACTTTGTGCAGATTCTTTACAGAATTCCTGACTTGTAGTAAGTAAGAAATGTCACTTTCTAACAAATCCAGAAACCTAGTGATATTTTGAGACCTTGAGAAGAGAGGAATTTGTACAGGTATTATAAGCACCATGTAGTGGTAAAACCTTGGCTTGGCTTCTGGCTTTGAAACTTTTAAAAAGTTAAGTGCAAAATCCTTATGAAAAAGTTCCAGCAAAGCCATTTTTAAAAATGTATATATGGACATGTATTCTTGCTGCACTTTTTCTAAATAATCAAGTCAAATATAATAAGACTAAAATGTATCTTGTCAATAAATCAGTCCCACATTATTTGCATTTGGTAGAAACAGGGGACTGAAGAGAGAGAAATTATATTTAGAAGAAAATCATGGTACACCTCCTATTAGATTAACCTTTGATTCCTGGGTGTCAGTGTGCTCACCCATGGTAAAAAACCGCAGTGATATTGCAGTTACAAAAGTTAAAATTTACCAGTGGAGCTTAGAGATAGATTCAACTTTTGGGAAGCTGGTTCACTGGACACATGAGAAGTGTGGGCTAATAAGAAAAGTGAAGTGTTCAATGTCTTGGTTATTATTATCTGTAATAGCTAAAATGAAAGTAAGAAAGTGCTGTGTTGGTCCTTGTGGCTGGACAAGCTCAGTTATGAGTCTGTCTGGCACCAAATCACTAGCCTCAAAGCTACCCACAAAAGGGAAAATTGTGCCAGGGCACCACAAAGTACCTCTGAGACCTATGAGTTCAAAGAAAGTTGTCAACATTGGGGAAAGGCAATACCAAGTAATTAATGAAAACAGGAAGTATGATATGGAGGAATTGTTCCATACTGTAGATTGGTATAATCAGTGTCCTGAGGAATCTTTACTAAAATGGATTGTGAGAGTAACTAATTTAGGAGTAATGTCTTTGGTTCTAAATCCTGCAGGATGGAAAACCATGTTTTGGTTGCTGTAGGACCCGCAGCTCACTACTGAATAATTGCAGATGGGTATATATGATCCAGACCCAGAGGACTGAACAAAAACCAGGATGAAGTCTGTTTACCCCGAGAAAGGGAAATACCCAACTGCACCCATAAATGCCAAATGTTGCCCCAAGATGAAGCAGCTAATATGGTTTATATGCAAACCATGGGCGACAGGAATGTTAATCCTTTTTGGTTTTTAGTTTTTGGAGATCATAAAGAAAATGTGTGCTTTACAGGATTGTTCTCTTGGATTCCCCAGGGGATCTATTCCATATTCTCTGGTAATTTTAAATTTTGGATTTTCTATGTTATTAATCATACCTATACAATATGCTGTTTACATTTAGCTATCTATGTTCAAGTCCTTCCAAGAACAGGTATGACATTTTCATGCCTCATTATTCTACAACGCCCTTACTTAGTATGAAGCAGTTAGAAAGATTGAATACAAGATTCTCCATGATTGAGAAATTAAACCGAAAGGAGGGACTGAAACAGCCCAACTTCCCTATAGAACTAATGGTTATAGTTTTTGAGACTAAACATAGAAATTGATCTTCTTGACCTTAAATATTTAAATTTTGTTTTAACTGAGTTTCTTTCTCAGGAAACCAAAATTGGCCTTACTGACCTTAGAGATTGATACTTTGTCTTTTCTGAGTTCCTGTCTCAAGAAACCAACTCTCAGACCTATGAGATCAAAAGATTGAAATGAAACTTACCAGATCATTGCATCCAGACAATGAAATGCCAGACCCCACCTGTTTTCTAATTTCTCTTCCTTACTTCTCTCAAGTTCTTGTTCTCTATATTCTTGGCCCCCTGTATAAATCCCTGACTTCACTTGGACAAGGAGACGTTTGAAATGAATCTCTCATTCTCCTTGGCTGATATCGCCCAGATGAAGACTACTTCCCTGACAAATCCCAACTACTTCCCTGACGGGACCCTCGCATTCAGCAACAATTTGTCTAACAAGTCCTCAGATGTCAGTGATGCTTTTGGTCAGTGACCACATTTGAGAGTCACCACTCTCAGGCAATAATTACAACTCCAGGTGGGATAGAAGTAAAAAAAAAAGGTTGGGCAGTGGGGAGAGGCAGGGATATGTCAATGGGAAACAGGAGCCAACTAAACCAGCTCCTGGCCAAAGATATAATAATTTTAACAACAAAATAAAGTAGCATTGAACTACAGGCCAAAGTCTAAAATAAATATTGGGACATCCATAATGATGCAAATAATTAAATAAGCAAGTAATTGGAGAAAAACAGACAAATCTTCTTTATCAAATTTCAAATAATTTGTATAAATATTTTGCCCTCAAGGAATTGGAGCAAAACTTCAAATATAGGTTGCACATATTGACTTCCTTCCAAAAAGTGAAGTGCAAAAAACAGGGGGAGAAAGTTAATTTAGAGTGGAAAAGGCTAAAAACACCAAATGTAGCATGAAAAGTGAAGTTACATTGACAGAGTGTACTTTTGATATAATGTAATGAAAATGACACTTTAGCTTTTAATAACCCATAACCCTCATCTAACCATGAAGAAAAAAAAAATCAGAAAAGCTCCAATTGAGAGATATTCTAAAAACACTTGACTTCTTAAAGCTGTCAAGGTCATCCAATGAAAGGAAAGTCTGAAAAACTCTCAGAACCAAAAGGAACTTCAGGCATCATGAAGACTGCATACATTTTTTTAAAAAGGACATTATGTAAAAACCAAAGAAATTTGAATAAAATGTGGACTTTAATAATAATATATTCATAATGGTTAATTAATTATGACAAATGTGCCATGGTCATGTAACATACAAACAATAGGGGGAACTGGATATCAGGTATATGGAAAGGGTCAAATACCTTCACAACTTCTCTTCTATAGTCTTAAACAGTTACCAAATAAAAGTTTTATTACCAAAAAGAAGCAGGGAGAATGGGCATGTTTAAGTGATTAAGAGACTGGGAGAAGCACACTACAATGTTATCTTCTATAGTCACTTTTGTTCTCATTATCAGTCTCTGGACACAGGCACACTTACACACCCAGGGAGAGAGGGAGAGATGAATATGTCTCATTGGGCTATTTTAGTGGGATTTTGTGTCTACTTTCCCAGTGCAGTTCCCTCTTACCTGGGAACTATCCCCATTTTCACTTAAGTATTGAAGCCTTCCCTATTGAAACTCCCTCTTTGTTTTGTTGTTGTTGTTGTTTGTTTTTTGTCTGTTCGTTATTTTTTAGGAAACGTTGGTTTCTTAAACCAAATTCACTTTGGTTCAAGGAGTGGGGCATGTGACTGACACTTCAAATAATAGCTAAATTTCATCATCAGAGACATATATATTAATAAACATAGAAATTAATTCAGTTAGATGAACAAGGCTACTGCTGGAGGCCTCTGGAGAACAATTCTCCTGAATGGCAAGGGTACATAGACACGAAATCCAAAAAAAACTCTTGCCAATTTTCCTTCAAGACAAAGTCCAGCCTTTGGATAAAGCACAAAGAATTGAAGAAGGAAAAGAAAGGGTTTTTTAATTACCTAGGCAAATTAAAAACCACCTTATTGTTTAAGTAAGTTTAAGTTAGAATTTCAATTACTTGCAACTAGAAACACTATATCTGATAAAACTTGTTTAAATGTTTTCCACAGCAAACACCCACCAACTTAAGGAATTTAAAATATATATACAATAATTTTAAAATGTGTTTTCTTTAAAAATATGGCATTTGATTAATCTGGATAAAATATACATACAATCGTGTACTACACACTAAAATGTGAAAATAAGCTTACTATAGCAATTTTGTGACTGTTATCAGATTTTATTGGTTCTGTTGCAAGTAAATTTATATTATACCCGGGTGCCAAAAGATGTATACACAATTTAAGAGATGTTATTCATGTATTACTTTTCAAAGTTGAATTGAATTACAGTAGCAATGTGTCATTAATCAAATGAATGTTAGTGTTACCATGTGACAGGCAAAATAATTTTTAAAATGTCAGAAACACATGTAGTTTGGTCTTTTCTTAAAATGTGTGTATGTGTTTTTGGTACCATCTGTACATCATCTTCCTTTATTCTTCTAATTTTTAAGCAAAGTTTTAGACATTTGCATTGACCTGCCAGCCATTTGGCTGCATGTTATTTTTGAGACAATTCAAAAGCGTTTTAATTTTTGTGACAATATTCTTAAAATGTATATAATCGGGACCAAATTGTTGACTAATTTCTAAATAAAAGCAAATGATATTTTAAAACAGAAGTTTTTAATGTATCCAGAAGCTATGGAAAGGGATATTACTAAAAATGGCAAGGACAATATTATAGCAGATTTGGTAGTGTGCCTAAGATGATATATTGAATAATTTGAATTATTCTATTGCAAGTAAATATTATTTTGGCAGGTATCATTAACTGGGAGTATTTCAAGGTGGCCTAAAATGACTTGGGGACCTTGAGGAAAGGAGTACCGATGCAAATTAGTCCCTGAGGACGATGGATTTAATTAAGCTTCAAGTAAAAATGGCCCTTAACTAAAGTGCAAGCAGTGCTAAGTGAAATCAAAGTTTCCTGAGATAAACATAGAGTACTGAAAAATATATTTTTCTGAAACCTTTTGAAAATATAAAATTATAAGTCATTAGGATTGTTTGAAAATGTATGATTTGTACACGCCTTACCTGGGCGCAAAAGCAGGATATTGTAACACTAGTGGGGTACATCTCCCTCTCCCTGCAAGGCATGGAATGCAGAGGGGTGGCTTTCCCGTATGATTTTTCGTCTCAGTGCTTTGGGGAGGCATACCTGTTACTTCCATTGGGAGAGTGAGGCCTAGTTTGTCAGTGACTGGCACAGACATATATGTCATGATTTACAAGGTTCTGATGCTCTAGAGGATTCTCGGTTTCTCTGCATTGTGCTCATGTTTGGAACTGTAAAGAAGCAAAGTGATTCAACCATTCATTTTGCATCCCATTTTCCTGCTTCAATTCAGATTCCAGCACCCCAATATGTAGAGTCTGACAACTATCATAAGCATTTCTGGCATTTTTGCACTGTGCACAAAGGTGTACACTCTGTCCCTAAGGACAACATTGGCTTTTAGCATCACCTTTTTTTTTTAACCTTTATTTAAACTGAGACACTAATGATGGAAGAGAAAAGCTTACCACATTATCCCACTTCAAAGTCTCATATAGTTAAAAAATGCATAAGAAACTTTATTTTGGTTATTTTTGTGATGACAAAACTTAAGCAGCCAAGAAAGTTGGTACACTTCAGTTTAATCCTCTCACCAAAAATATTATGAAAATCTATGCTTGATCAATAACCACTTGTCCTTGAAGTCTTAATTGTCAAATTCTTCAGTGTCACTCTTAAGTGATGAGGGTTTCTCTTTCATTTTTCCACAATTTTCATTGCCATAATATTTTTATGAATCAAATAGCAATATATTATTGATTTGCATGTATTTTTACATATATAGATTATATACTCTTTATATTTGGGATATTAAAACTATCACAGATATAACAACTACAAGAGATTAGCTATTTATTTCACTATAGGCATCACAATAGTTAACTTTAGTTTCTGCTGGTTTGATAGAATCTCTAAATAGGCTTTTCTTTAGCATTTTTTAAAATATGAAATTTTTGGTTAACTTTTAGAACTGGAAGAATATGGAAATAAAAATTGCAAACATAATCTTTTCAGTATTTTCTCAAGTTACAGTACCCAGCAAATTACAAGACTCATTATGAGTCTAATTGAAGAGAAACTTACTGATTTCTGGTTTTCCAAGTATTTGCAGATAATGTTGTAGACTTTAGATCCTTTTCAGTTTTCTCTTTATTTATTTTATCAATTTGTTGGCATTTTGGTGATCAATCATGTCATTTTTACTACTTTTCCATATAATATTAAAAAATACTTTTATAAATGCTACTTTTCTCTCTCCATGACTCACCTTCCACCCAGATACACCAAATCCTTCTTAATCTTCCCAGATAAAGTCCTTCTTAAATTTGTACAAGTAAGTATAAATGTGTATGTGCCTCTATTCTGTATCTCAGGGGTGAGTCTTTCTTTGTCTTTAGCATATGATTAAAAATAAGATCTTTGGTCTACATATTTTTTCTTTCCTGAAGAAAATATATTTCTCACTTTCTTTTTTTGTTTCTTTTTTTTTTAATATATATAATATTTTTTTATTGTGATATTGAAGAGTACAGTTAAGGGTTAGGTACACAAATATGTCTTGTTCAGGCACCCTTGTTGATAAGAAGTGTCCCCCCATCCCCAGACAGGTATTTACTGCCATTAATCCTTTCCCCTATCCCTCCCCCCCCCCATCGTTTCCCACCACT
>CAUYQG010063946.1:0-109658 GCA_963574415.1 Tarsius wallacei
CTTGCTATATTATTTTATATATTTCACAGTTTTTTTTTGTGTTGAAAAAATACCGACAAAAACATAGATATATATATATATATATATATATATATATATATATATATATTCTGATGTCCATGTGCAGGTATTTTTCTAGGCTATAGATTATCTTTGCCAGAGAATGCCAAATGGTTTTCCAAAGTGTTTGTACCAGTTTACATTCACACAGTGCACAAGAATTTCTGCTTCTTTTCATCCTCACCAACACTTGATGTTGCCCAATTTTTAAATTTTAATCCTTCCTAAACTAAAAGATATAAAATAATAACTTACCGTGGTTTTAAGATATATTTTTCTAATGACTAATGATGTTGTATATTTGTATATACATATAAAGAAATTTTTTTTTTTTTAAGTTGGAGTCTCACTCTGTTGCCCAGGCTGGAGTGCAGTGGCACACTCACAGCACTGCAGCCTCGATCTGCTGGGCTCAGGTGATCCTTTTGCCTCAGCCTTCCAAGTAGCTGGAACTACAGGCATGTGCCACCATGCCCGGCTAATTTTTTATTTATTTATTGTAGAGACGAGATCTCACCAAGTTGCCCAGGCTGGTCTTGAACTCCTGGCTCAGGCAGTCCTCTTGCCTTAGCCTCCCAAAGTGCTGGAATTATAGGCTTGAGCCCCTGCGCCCAGCCCCATAAAGAGACTTTTAAAAATTTCTTATTTTTATGACTGTTACAAATTTATTCATACCAGGAAAATTGTCATATTTAAAATTTACGAAATAATTTTGGCACAGGTCAAATCTTTTCGTTTTGCTAAGTCCCTGAGCTCTTTTTTTTTTTTTTAAAGCAGGATTTATTGAGAGAACAGAAAAGCTCCCACAGTGGGAGTGGACCTGTGCCCCCCACCTTTTTTTTTGAGTTGGAGTCTCAATCTGTCGCTGGGCTCTGGTGATCCTTCTGCCTCAGCCTTCCAAGTAGCTGGAACTACAGGTGCGTGCTACCACACCTGGCTCATTTTTGATTTTTGTAGAGACAAGGTCTTGTCAAGGTGCCCAGGCTGGTCTTGAACCCGCAGGCTCAGGCAATCCACTCACCTCTGTCTCCCAAAGAGCTGGGATGACAGGCTGACCCACCAAGCCCGGCCTCCTGAGCTCTTTTTCTTTTAACTGGCTGATTTTTTGTGTTGGCCTCTTCCCTAGCCATGCCAGACCACCCTCTCCAGAATGCCTTGCCCTGGCCTCAGGCTACTTTAATTCCCCCTCCCATTAACTCCAAATGAACAGTTAATGCTATAAGCTTTCTAGTCAGTTGTGCTCTTCAGAAACCATGCAACTTCTCTGATATGAAGACTTAAGAGTCCCCACTCCATGGGGGACCCCATACGATTTGTCTGATGCTTACTGACAAGGGAGAGAAACCAGATGGAGTACCTTTTGTCCATCCTTCTGATGATTCCTCGAGCTGCCTATAATGGGCAGTGTTTTAACGTCTCCAAGGCTTTATATCTCAGATGCTCGTCCAAACACTGGATGACAAAGAGGTCAACATCTACGTCAAACTTATTGGTAAATAAGTGGTGTTTGCACAGCATGCTGTTCAAGTCGCCAGCTCTGAAAATGCACACCAAGCGTGTGTGGACCCCATTACAGGGCGGGAGAGTGGGCCTTGGAAATATCGCCCTCAAAGTACTGCCAGTTGACAAACCTAGCAACTGCATACGTGTCAAACAAACTGTATTTATGACTTAAGGACAGCTGGGGACTTCAGGGATCCTCTGGATGATGGCTCTATGTGTCTTGCACCCACTCCATAAACTTTGGGATTTTTTCATTTTCTAGCATATACCCCACATACTCCCTACTGACCACAACTAAGCACTGCCTGAAAAAAAAGAGGGGTTTCAAGCGAAGGACGCATTTGACAGTCCCTGTGCTTGTCAGCTTTCCATTGACAACTCCATACCACTTTTTCCACCTTTCTTCTTTATTGCATCCTCTCTGTTTTGAGGTTGTCATCACCCATTGACAACTTGCACTTCCTGACAATTTCTAGGTTGGTTTTGATAGAAAACTCCATCCCACAAAGATTTATCAAGTACTTCCAGTCTGCCTTTATCGTGTAGGGGTCCCTCATGCAGTTGAGGTCAGCCTGAACTCGACTCCATGATGCAAAAACCACACCCTCCAATTGACTAGCCACAAAGACGTTATGGAAACAGGATGCAATGCCCATCACCACAGCTAACAAGGAATCCTCTGACTTTGAGTCCACGTGAATGCAGTAGACATTCTGAGGCATGTAGATGGTCGTCAGGAGCCTGTCAAGCATTTCAATTTTGTGATGAACCACTATAGAGTATGCTATGGGAAACCCCGCCTCTTCCTTACTAAGGATTTTTAGGATATACTTGCGCCTCTTGATGAAAGAAGGACAGTCACTGGTTATGATGCTACAGTCACAAGGTGCCCATCCAGGGCGTTTTCTAAATGTCACTGTTAGCATATCAAGCTTTACCTTTTGGATTTCATCTACATCGCCCTGTTAAACTTTGGTGCAATTAATATCACTACTAAGATTCTCTCCCACAAGCTCCAAGCATCTGACACGAAATCAGGCTTTTGATGGATCCTTAAAACAGAGAAGGTGATGAGGGAAAAACAAGAACGACGAAGTAGTGTTTTGTGGGATAAGAAAAAGGTCTCTCCCACAGCAACTTCCTCAGCGTTTCAAACACCCATCAGGGACTTCTCTTTGCTAAGGGCAGTCTTCTAGACTTCAAGCACCAATGGTTTCCCCTCCGTTGTGGCTGTGAGGATCGTCAGTTTGCATTTATCAGAAGTGCGGAGGCAACTTAAAATGAAGAACGGCACATTTAGAATAAGGAAAGTCTGGGTCATTTCGTGCTCTGATTCCAGGTGACATCTGGTACCCATTCCGAGCACCTCCTGCTGTCAGGTGTCTTAAATGTACCAGGCATCCAGTAATGATGATATGTTCCACGAGGCTTTTACAAAAATATCTCCCTGGGCGGCCCAGGGAGGTGATGCCCAGGGCCTGCATGCGACCTCATCCACCCTGGAGCTAGCATCTGGAGGCGAGGGGGGTGGGGGGAGGGGATGGGGAAGAAGGGGAGGGAGAGCGTAGGAGGGTGCACGTCTTGTCAGGGGGCATCTCGTTCACCACGCATCAGCCCCTTGCCTGCAACTCTCGTCCCGCGGGTCAGAAAGAGATTTATTGTAAAGAACTGGCTCACAGGATTATGCTGAGCAGTCCCAAGATCTGCATTTGGCAAGCTAGAGAGTCAGTGGTGTAGTGTCAGTCTGAGGGCAAGAGAAGACCTTGTCTCAGCTCAATCAGTCAGCAGGTGAAGATCCCCCTTACTCTTTTTGTTCTATTCCTTTTTTTTTTTTTTTTTTGAGTTGGAGTCTCACTCTGTTGCCCAGGCTATAGTGCAGTGGCACACTCATGTCCACCCCAGTGTTGACCTGCTGGGCTCTGGCAATCCTTCTGCCTCAGCCTTCCAAGTAGCCGAAACTACGGCATGCATTACTACTCCTGGCTAATTTTTGATTTACTGTAGAGACGAGGTCTTGCCAAGTTGCCCGGGCTGGTCTCAAACCCGTGGGCTCAGGCAATCCACTGGCCTCGGCCTCCCAAAGTGCTGGAATGACAGGCTGAGCCACCGAGCCCGGCATTCTATTTGTGTCTTCAACAGATTGTATGCACCTACCCACATTAGGGAGGGCAACCTGCTTTACTCAGTTGAGCCACTATCCAGGAGCATCCTCACAGACATACCCAGAATAATGTTTGACCAAATATCTGGCCGCCTTATGACCCAATCAAGTTAACACATGTTATGAATCATCGCAAAGTCTTTTGCTCGTTTTTCTTAAAAATTGGGTTTTCTTCCTTGTTAAGTTGTAAGAGTTATTTTTGCATTCTGGATACGAGCCTTCATCAAATATATTTTGCAAATATTTACTTTCATTCAGTGGCTTGCCTTTTTATTGATGTTTTCTGAAAACAAAAATTTTAACTTTTTTTTTTTTAAAGTAGGAATTTCACTCTGTTACCCAGGCTGGAGTGCAGTGACATGCTCACAGATCACTGCACATTTGACCGCCTGGGCTTGGGTGATCCTTCCACCTCACCCTTCTGAGTAGCTGGGACTCAAGCACATACCACCATGCCCAGCTAATTTTTTTAATCTTTTTTTGTAGAGATGGAGTCTTGCTGTGTAGGCCAGGCTGATCTCAAACTCCTGGTCTCAAATAGTCCTCCTGCCTCAGCCACCCACAGTGCTGGGATTATGAGCATGAGCCACTATGCCCACCCCTAAAATTTTAAACTTTAATGAATTCCGATTTATCTTTTTCTTTCCTTTATGATTCATGCTTTTGGTATATCCAAGAAATCTTTGCTTAGCCTAAGTTCACAAAAATTTTCTCCTATGTTTTCTTTGAGAAGTTTTATAGTTTTAGCTCTAAATTTAGTTATATTTTCTATTTTAAGTTAATTTTTATATACAGTAAGAAAGAAAAGCTGAGGTTATCTAATTTTGCATATGCATATTCCAGCACCACTTGTTGAAAATGCTATTTTTTTTTTTATTCTTTGAATTACTCTGGCATATTTATTAAAAATCAGTTAACTATATATGTGTGGTTCTATTTCTGGACTCTAATCTGTTCTATTAATCTAGATGTCTATCCTTATACCAATACCACACTATCTTGATTGCTGTAGCTTTATAAAGGTGAATCTTGAAATCAAGTAAAGAAAGTCCTCTGACTTTATACTTCTTCAAAATTATTTTAGCTACTCTAGAGTTGCTTTGCATTTCCAAGTAAATTTGATTTTGCTTGTTTGTTTTTGAGTTGGAGTCTCACTCACCCAGGCTAGAGTGCAGTGGCACGATCATGGCTCACTGTAGCCTCGACCTCCTGGGCTCAGGCGATCCTTCTGTCTCAGCCTCTCAAATAGCTGGGCCTACAGGCACACGCCACCTCGCTCAGTTAATATTTTGATTTATTGTAGAGACAAGGTCTCACTCTGTTGCTCAGGCTGGTCTTGAACTCCTGGTCTTAAGCAATCTTCTTGTCTTGGCCTCCCCAAGTGCTGGGATTACAGGCATGAGCCACCATGACCAGTCCCAAGTAAATTTGGAATCAACTTATCAATTAAAAAGAAAACACCTCTGAGACTTGCCCTTCTTATGTTTTGTTTCATTGTGAAGTTCCTAATTGTAATATGGTCAAATGTATGTATTTTTCTTTATTCTATTTTTTTGCATCTTGTCCAAGAAATCTTTTTCTATACTGAAGTGAAATGTACTTTTTTCAATATTTGCCTCAAAACGTTTTTAAAGTTTTCATATTTGTCTCTTATAAATTTCTGTGTTTGATCTGAGGCATGAACCAAATTTTATTTTATTTCTCCCATGTGGATAAATAAAAGTTATCCCAGCCCATTTATTTATGTATTTATTTGAGTCAGAGTCTCCTTCTGTCACCCAGGCTGGAGTGCAGTAGCACGCGCATGGCCACCGCAGCCTTGACCTGCTGGGCTCAGGTGATCCTTCTGCCTCAGCCTCCCAAGGAGCTGGAACTACAGGCATGGACCTCCACACCCAGCGAATTTTTTTGATTTATTGTAGAGACGAGGTCTCACCAAGTTGTCCAGGTTGGTCTCGAACCCGTGGGCTCAGGTAATCCTCTCACCTCGGCCTCCCAAAGTGCTGTGATTACAGGCATGAGTCACCGCGCTTAGCTATTTTGTTGTTGTTAATTTTTAATTTTTAAACATTTTTTAATCCTCATTTTATTTTATTTTTTTTTAATTTTAAAGATGTGGGGTACAATTCAGAGTTGGGTACACAAATGTTCATTATGTAGGTACCCTTGTTGATGACATGTGCCCCCCCCTGCCCCCGGCAGTTTCCCACGACAACCAATCCCTTTCTTATAGTATTATGATAATTGTTCAAGGTCTGCTTTTGAGTGAGAGCATGTGGAACTCAGTTTTCTGTTTCTGAGATAGATCACTGAATATGATAGACTCTAATTCTGTCCAAGTTCCAGCTCATTTATTAAATGCTGACTCCAGGGATCTGTAGTACCCCTCTGTCATACATCTAGTTTACATATATGAGTCTGTTCCTGGGTTTTCTGTTCTATTACCTGTATAATTTCTTTTTTTTTTTTTTTGAGTTGGAGTCTCACTCCGTTGCCCAGGCTGGAGTGCAGTGGCACACTCATGGCCACCCCAGCATCGACCTGCTGGGCTCTGGCGATCCTTCTGCCTCAGCCTTCCAAGTAGCTGGAACTACAGGCACGCGCTATCATGTCCAGCTAATTTTTGATTTATTGTAGAGACAAGGTCTTGCCAAGTTGCCCGGGTTGGTCTTGAACCTGTAGGCTCAGGCAATCCATTTGCCTCAGCCTCCAAAGTACTGGGATTATAGGCTGAGCCACCAAGCCCAGCCACCTGTATAATTTCTATAACTTTGTAATAAATCTTGATATCTGGTAGGGCAAATACTTATACGCTGTTTTATTTCAAGAATGCCTGTCTTATTTGGGCCTTTACACCTTCATATAAATTTAGGAATCAACATGTAAAGTTCCATTAAAAACCTTGATTAGCTTAGTGATTTCTATTTCTTTTTTTCTTTAAGTTGGTTCAACTCTGTGTTCTATATTTCCTGATAGGATGTAGTTCTAATTTCCAGGCCTGGACTTTAAGAGTTCTGCAGCTTTTTCCTTTGTACTTGGAACACTGTTTCTTGGGATTGAACCACCATTAAAGGGAGCTCAAACTAGCATGTGAAGAAAACCATTTGAAGAAAGACAGAAGAGTTCCAATCTTCTAATTGCCCCTGTCAAGGTAATTAGAATGTAGCCATTTTTGGTGCTTCAGTCCTAGCCACTATCTGACTGTAACTTTGTGGAATAAATCAGTAAATGCCATACAAAGCAAAATAACTATTCAGCCAAATTTTGTCTACATTTTTGACCTACAGAATTGTGAGCAAATAAAATGATTGTAGTTTTAAGCCATTATGTCACCTGTAGCAATGTAAAAGATAATAAACTTCTCCAACTCTACCGTCCATGTGTCTTAATTTTTCTTTCCATTTTTCATATATTTGATCTGCACACTGCATAATTTTTTCAGATCTATCTTCCATCTTGTCAGTTATCTATTTAGCTGCATCTAGTCTCCTGTTTATCCTAGCACACTGAGTTTTTTATTTCCTTTGTGATAGTTTTAATTTCTTTCTTTCTTTTTTTTTTTTTTTTGAGTTGGAGTCTTATTCTGTCACCCAGGCTGGAGTACAGCGGCACACTCATGGCCACTGCAGCCTTGACCTACAGGGCTCAGGCGATCCTTCCACCTCAGCCTTCCAAGTAACTGGAACTACAGTTGTACGCTACCTTGTCTGACTAATTTTTTAAAAAACTTTATTGTAGAGACAAGGTCTCACCAAGTTCCTCAGGCTGGTCTCAAACCCCTGGGCTCAGGCAATCCTCTCACTTCAACCACCCAAAGTGCCAGGATTACAGGCTGGGGCCACCACGCCCAGTCATATCTGCATATATTTGTTGATCATTTACTTCTTACTGGTTTTTAATTTCATCTTTCATTTATTTTAACATATTAAATATTCCTATTTTAAAATATTTAATACCATAATTCCAATATCTGAAGTCTTTTCCAATTTAGTTCTATTACCGTTTTTCTTTTTCTTTTTTTTTTTGTGACAGGATTTTGCTCTGCCACCCAGGCTGGAGTGCAATGGTGTAATCATAGCTCATTGCAGCCTCAAACTCCTAGGCTTGAGCGATTCTCTTGCCTCAGTCTCTGGAGTAGCTAGGACCACAGGTATACACCTTTATACCCAACTAATTTTTAAAATTTTTTCTCTAGAGACAGACTCTTGCTATGTTGCCCAGAATGATCTTGAACTCCTGGCCTCAAATAAGCCTTCTACCTCAGCCTCCCAAAGTGCTGAGATTACAGGGGTGAGTCACAATGGCTGGCCTGTTTTTATTTTATTTTTTATTTTTATTTATTTGTTGCTCCCTGCTTATGATCTTATGATGATGGCTTTTTCCTTGCATGGGCTTCATCCTTTCCTTTTTATTTATTTATTTATTTTTTAAATTTTTTAATTTAAATTTTTTTTTTTGAGTTGGAGTCTCACTCTGTCACCCAGACTGGAGTGCAGCGGCCGCTCCCGGCCACCGCAGCCTCAACCCGCTGGGCTCCGGCGATCCTTCCGCCTCAGCCTTCCAAGTAGCTGGAACTACAGGCACGTGCTACCACGCCCGGCTAATTTTTTGATTTTTATTGTGGAGATGAGGTCTCGCCAAGTTGCCCAGGCGGGTCTCGAACCCGTGGGCTCAGGCAATCCACTCACCTCAGCCTCCCAAAGGCGCGGGATTACAGGCTGAGCCACCGAGCCCGGCTTCATCCTTTCCTTTTTAAATTGTAATGTCATATTTAATTTAATTGTAAACTCATAGTTTAATTTAATTGGAAACTTAAAAATATTTTCAGGCATGGGTTAAGGGTCCCTGCGGTAGGCAGAATGATGGTCCTCAAAACATGTTGATGTCCTAATGCATAGAACCTATTAATATATTTGCCTTATGGCAAAAAGGACTTTGCAGATATGATTAAGGTTAAGGTTCTTAAAAAAAAAGGTAAGGATCCTGAGATGGGAAGATTATTCTGAATTGTCTGGTGGACCCAATATAATCATATGAATCCTTAAATGGAGAATTTTTTCCAACTGTAGTGAGAGAAGGAATGTGACTAGAGAAGAAACATCAGAGAGGTATAAAGTTGCTGGCTTTGAAAATAGAGGAAGGCGTCTGGGCTCAGTGGCTCATGCTGTAACTCCAACAATTTGGGAGGCCAAGGTGGGAGGATTGCTTAAGCCAGGAGTTTGAGACCAGCCTGGGCAACATAGCAAGACCTCCTCTCTACAGAAAGTTAATAAAAAATTAACCAAGCATGGTGGTATGTGCCTGAGTCCCAGCTACCTGGGAGGCTGAGCTGTGATCACGCCACTGCACTCCACCCTGGACGACAGAGTGACACACCAACTCAAAAAGAAAGAAAGAAAGGAGGGAGGGAAGGAAGGAAGGAGGGAAAGAAAAGGAAATGGAGGAAGCGGGCTATTAGCAAGAAATGTGGTTAGCCTCTACAAGCTGGCAAAGGCAAGGAACTAGTTTCTCCCTTAGAATCTCTAGATAGGAACGCAACCTTGCTGGCACTTTAAACTTAGCCTCGTGAGATCCATGTTGGACTTCTGACCTACGTGGTCAGAATATAAGGTAGTTAATTTATGTTGACTGAAGTCACTACCTTTTTGGTAATTTTTTACAGCAGCAATAGAAAACACATCCAATATTTTTTTTCCCAAAGGAGGATTGCGTTAATTTCTCACCAATGCCCAGAGGCAGTCTAGACCTGGGTCCATTTAAAATAATGATTTGTTGTGTGTGTTGGGGGGAGGGTATGTTGAAGTTTTTAAGACCCTCAAAATAAATGTCGATTCAGGCTCAAAACCTATGTATGTGCGAGCTTGTCAATCACTAAAATTATCAGAGAATTTTTTTTTAGTGTTATTACTTTCTCCCCAAATCAAGGCCAAAACAATTTTCCCCTGGCTCCTTGGGAACAGTCTTTTCTGTGTCCCAGCCTTACAGGGTGGTCTCTGCTGGCTCCCTGCCCTGGGTGGGCCCAAGGCTTGGCACACCTGTCGCTGGTGCATAGATGACTCTGGGTTATCTGACAGCTTCGCCATTGACTTCCCTTGATAAATCATCACCTTCCTCTTCCTAACCTTCTGCTCCCCTCTCCGGACTTAGGCTTTCATTTCATTCTTGACTTTTTCAGGTTTCCATTTCCTTCTTGTAGCTCATCTAATCAGCTCAAAGAGCGAGAGACTGTGTGTGTGTGTGTGTGTGTGTGTGTGTGTTATATTTTTTTGAGTATTCTAGATGACACACAGCAGAAGAATTTCAGGATCTCTAGACTTCCATACCAACAAAATTGACATCACAAATGTTTTGAATCTGTCCTTTTCTCTCTATCTCTGTGGCCTTAGTTCACGCCTTCTTGCCAAGTTTCTTTTATTTAGTCTCTTTCCGCCCTCTCCATTGCCATGAGGGCTGCGTTCTAAGACACATGTCTGTGTACAGTAACGTCTTCACTCCTGTGAATGGTACACGCAAGTACCTCCCTGATGTAGAGTTTTCCCTGCTTCTCCAATCTAGTATCCCATCCCTTCCCTCTTCCCATCCTACACTCCAAATATACTGAGTTGTTCGCAATTTCCCCAATGAGTCATGGTGTTCCACAAATCTGTTTTTTTCTTTTTCTTTTTTTTTTTTTTTTTGAGTTGGAGTCGCACTCTGTTGCCCAGACTGGAGTGCAGTGGCCGCTCCCGGCCACCGCAGCCTCGACCTGCTGGGCAGCGGCGATCCTTCAGCCTCAGCCTTCCAAGTAGCTGGAAATACAGGCACACGCTACCACGCCCGGCTAATTTTTTGATTTATTGTAGAGATGAGGTCTCACCTGCCCAGGCGGGTCTCGAACCAGCGTGCTCAGGCAATCCACTCACCTCAGCCTCCCAAAGGCATGGGATTACAGGCTGAGCCACCGAGCCCGGCTTGTTTTTTTCTTTTTTATTGAGTTGGAGTCTCACTCCTTCGCCCAAGCTGGAGTGCAGTAGTACACTCATGGCCACCCCAGCGTCGACCTGCTGGGCTCCAGCAATCCTTCTGCCTCAGCCTTCCAAGCAGTCAGAACTACAGGTGTGCGCCACCACACCCGGCTAATTTTTTATCCATTGTGGAGACGAGGTCTCACCAAGTTGCCTGGGCTGGTCTCGAACCCGCGGACTCAGGCAATCCACTCGCTTCGGCCTCCCAAAGTGCTGGGATGACAGGCTGAATCACTAAGTCCAGCCACAAATCTGTTTTTTTCATACGAATCCCCTTGTGCTCAGAGTACTCTTTTTTCTTCACCCCATCTTCGCATGTTGACCTTGAAAACTCCTTAACATAAATACCCAGGTCCATCTTCTTGGTGAACCTTCTTTTTCCTTTGCCCCCTCTGAATACAATCCATCCAGCCTTGATTGACCACTGCGTTCCATTGTGCTGGTCCAGGGATTGCAAAGATAATAAGATCAAGTTTCGCCCTTACGGAAGTCATATATTCTAGTAGAAAAACTTACCAAGTAATAAGGCGAATCATGTCACCTTTATGTTACCACTTCATGTGATACTTACTCCTATTATGGTGCTTTATACCAGGTGTTGAGTTATTTGCGTATGTGAATATCTGGATCTCTTGATGTTATATTTCCATCCCAAATTAACTCATTTTATTCTGGTTTTATACGAAGGAGGGAGAGGATAAATTATTTGTTTATATATCTGTCTCCCCTGATACACTGTGGGCTCTTTTAGAAAATAAACACTGGCCGGGCATGGTGGCTCACGCCTATAATCCCAGCACTTTGGGAGGCCGAGGTGAGAGGATTGCCGAGCCCACGAGTTCAAGACCAGCCTGGGCAACTTGGTGAGACCCCATCTCTACAATAAATCAAGAAATTAGCCGGGCGTGGTAGTATGTGCCTGTAGTTCTGGCTACTTGGGAGGCTGAGGTGGAAGATCACCTGAGTCCAGCAGGTCAAGACTGTGGAGGCCGGGAGTGTGCCACTGCACTTTTGCCTGGGTGACAGAAAGAAAATGAACCCTATATGATTTTACCTTTGTGCATACGGTGGGCACTTAATAGATGAATGGACAAATGAATAAGTTCTTACCTATTCTGACATTCTGTAGTTCAAAAGTCACCTCTGCCGAAAGCCACAGAGAACTTTCTTTTCTGATTTTCCTTCATAAGGCCTTCATTAAAACACTTGACATTTATTATATCTATTTTTAGATTGGAAAATATAGTTTATTTTAAAAAGGAAATTAGAGAAAGAGAGAGACGAGATTCAAGATTCGCCTCCCCAAGGTAGGGGCCAAGGCTATGAAACATGGTGACTGTGGCTCAAGGAGCCTCATGGTCAGACTACGGCTTAGCAAAGCAATGGCCAACAGTTATTATATTTTTTGTTACTTGCTCTTCATTGACATAATCTTTTATTTTATTTTTTTAATTTTTTGAGTTGGAGTCTCACTCTGTCACCCAGGCTGGAGGTCAGTGGCACTCTCCCGGCCACCGCAGCCTCGACCTGCTGGGCTCCGGCGATCCTTCCGCCTCAGCCTTCCAAGTAGCCGGAACTACAGGGGTGCGCTACCATGCCCGGCTAATTTTTTTGATTTATTGTAGAGACAAGGTCTCGCCAAGTTGGCCAGGCGAGTCTCGAACCCGCAGGCTCAGGCAATCCACTAGCCTTGGCCTCCCAAAGTGCTGGGATTACAGGCTGAGCCGCCGAGCCCAGTCTTTTGACAATCTTTTAAAACTCTGTATCTCTAGTATCTAATTCCTGGCATAAAGAAAGTGATCAGTGAGGGTTGATTGAAATTTTATGCTCTAGCGCATAAGTGTAAGCCTGCCGATGGCTCTTAGAAAATGTCAACTACTTAAAACAGAAAATAATTTAATTTTTAAGACAAAACATCTTCAATAGTTACAAGACAGAACTTTCTAGTTAAAAGGGAGAACATGCACACGTTTACTAGTTAAAGGTCAAAGGGAAAAAATTAAAGAGGACTTTTAAATTTTTAACCTTTTAACCAGTTAAATGAAAATAGGCATCTCACCTAAGTTTCATCCATCAGAAGGATCTCTTTAGAACAAGTCCTGTGAAGCTTTGAACCCATTCAAGATAGTAGGATTTTCTGAGATGTGTTTTTAAGTTTCTCAGCAGCAGGTGGCGCTCGCATCATAGAGTTGACTGGCCTTTAATCTCGCCGATTCCCAAAAGAGAGCGATTTGGGGAGGCCAAAGGTGGTTCATTACCTGCGCGGTGGGCAGAGTGTGTAAATGTTACAAGGATAAAACAGTAAGGTTGCTAATAATCTTTCCAGATTCTGTTGGCGAGTACTCTAGGCACTTGGGCGAGTTCCTTTGCTTGAGTGGTTTCATCAATATACTGCTTAGAAGAAAAGCAGGGAGGGAAGAGTGACAAGATTTAGCAGGATGTTGGAAAGCACGTGGGCTTCGGAATCAGGCAGACCTACAGTCATAAAAGACAGGAGATATTAAAACAATCCTTGCTCCATTTTTTTTTGTTTTTAATCGGAGTCTCACTCCATCGCCCAGGCTGGAGGGCAGTGACACTCTCACGGCCACCACAGCCTTGACCTGCTGAACTCAGGTGATCCTTCTGCCTCAGCCTTCCAAGTAGCTGGAACTACAGGCACACGCCACCATGCCCACCTATTTTTTTGATTTATTGCAGAGATGAGGTCTCGCCAATTTGCCCAGGCTGGTCTCGAACCCCTGGGCTCAGGCAATCCTCTCGCCTGGGCCTCCCAAAGTGCTGGGATGACAGGCTTGAGCCACCGCACCCGATAGCTCCATTTTTTTAAAGCTAATGTTTGTTGAGTGTGTACTATGTACCACACACCAGGCTCAGCTCTTTTCTGTGTTTGATTTAATCTTCACAACACTTCTGTGAAGGCGTGCCAGTTAAAAACAAATCTGTCCTCAAAACCCTGCCTCCTCCTTTCCAAGCTGCCCTCGCCTCTTCTCTGCCAGCCTCGTGGGTATTTCCTGTACCTATTTCCGCATCTCTCGTCCTCTCTCCTAGCTCTTGGTTTCCAGCCCCGTTACTCCACAAAATGGTTTCCTCTCTGGTGATGACAGACTCCATGTTTTCATTCCCGCTGGCACCATGAACTTCCTCCTGACACAGAGCCTTCTCCCAAATTTTTCCTAGCTTCCTGGCTTTCTTCCTGAGTCTGGACATCAGCGCTTACGTTTCTGCTTTTGTCCTGGTTCTTCTACTCAGCCACCAGCAGCCCCTCGAGGCTTATTCCTCCGGCCTCTTCTCCACCTTCTCTTCTTACTAAGCTCGTCCGCACCCCAGGGTGGCAGTCACCACCTCTGCACAGACAACACATGCGTTCCCACCAGAGCCACAACCTTTCCTGGGGGCTGCAGGGTCCCCACTTGCTATCTCCACCTCCCGCTGCCCAGAGCCAAGGTCATGCTCATCACCACCTATCACGGCCAGGTTCCTCCAGTCCTCTCCGTGGATGAATGGCATCCATCCAGCCACTTGCATAGGCCTGCACCTTAGGTGGGTCACCCATGGTAACACCTTTTTTCTCGAGTCGGGTCTCCCTGTGTCACCCAGGCGGGAGGGCAGTGGGGTGATCACAGCTCTCCGCAGCCTCGACCGCCTGGGCTCAGATGATCCTTCTGCTCCAGCTTCCCAGGTAGCTGAGACTACAGGCCTGTGCCACCGTGCCCGGCTAATTTTTTTGATTTTTGGTGGAGATGGAGTCTTGCTATGCTGCCCAAGTGGGTCTAGACTAGAACTCAGCTGAAGCATTCCTCCCGTCCAGGCCTCCCAAAGTGCTGGGATTGCAGGCGTGGATCCTGGCCAGTAACACCTTTTTGTTGTGACCCTTGTATCCAATTTGTCACCCTGTCTGGTTAGCTTTGCCTCCTAAATATCTCTTCACTGGCCAGGCACGGTGGCTCAGCCTGTCATCCCAGCACTTTGGGAGGCAGAGGCGAGAGGATTGCCTGAGTCCAGGGGTTCGAGACCAGCCTTTGCAACTTGGCAAGACCTTGTCTCTATAGTAAATAAAAAAATTAGCCAGGTGTGTAGCGCACACCTATAGTTCCAACTATTTGGAAGGCTGAGGCAGAAGGATTGCTGGAGCTGGGTCGAAACTGCAGTGGCCATGAGTGTGCCACTGTACTCCAGCCTGGGCGACAGAGTGAGACTCCGACTCAAAGAGAATATATATATATATATCTCCACCATCTCCTAGTCTCTAATCTCCCGTCACTGCCTGAGTCCAAGCTGCCATCATTTTTGCGTCCTACTTAGTCTCTTAGCACCTAGAAGCAATACTCCACAGGTCAGGGGAGTCCAGACATTGATCAGACAGATTTCAGGTTGGTGAGGATTCTTTTATTTTTTTTAAAGCAGAATTTATTGAGAGGACAGAAAAGTTCCCAGAACAGGAGGGGACCCAAATGGGTTGCCCAATCGTGAGGATTCTTTTTTTTTGAGTTGGAGTCTCACTCTGTCGCCCAGACTGGAGTGCAGTGGCATACTCATGGCCACTCCAGCGGCGACCTGCTGGGCTCCAGCGATCCTTCTGCCTCAGCCTTCCAAGTAGCTGGAACCACTGGTGTGCGCTACCACACCCGGCTAATTTTTTGATTTATTGTAGAGATGAGGTCTCACCAAGTTGTCTGGGCTGGTATCGAACCCATGGGCTCAGGCAATCCACTGGCCTCGGCATCCCAAAGTGCTGGGATGGCAGGCTGAGGATTCCTGACCAGCAGGAAGTGTCAGGCAGTGCTAAGTGACTTCTGGGCCCCACCCCTCCTGCTCCACCTCGGTCCCCAGGGTAAATTCAGGTTCTGACTGGCTGATGCAGCATCAAGGGATGGAGGAGGTTTCTGGTTTGCTGTCCTGCTTGGCCAGCATCTGCTGCTGCTGAAGTCAGGCTTGCGCGGATCCTTGGTTCTTGGCCACTGCATCTGATGAGGTGATGGCAATGAATGAAGGCTCTCTTCTATGTTCTTGACTTCGTTTACTCATTTAATGCACACAATAGTCCTATCAGGCAGAAGCTATCGTGACATTCATTTTACAGGTGGCAAAACTGAGGCAGAGAGTTTAGGTAAATTGCCCCAGGCCATACAGTTAGAAAGGAAGATGTGCTGACCCCAGGCCTCTTAACAATATGCTGTATTGCCTCTGTCTAACGGCTATTCCTCGAGGGCCCTACTCAGTCATGATAATTTTTAAAAATATGATACTAGGGCAACCTTCCTGGGTCCCCTCCCACTGTGGGAGCTTTTCTGTCCTCTCAATGAATCCTGTTTTCTCACTTTCACAAAATTAAAAATACAAATACAAATATGATACTAAATTTGATGGGTCAAATTTTTAAAAGAATGTTATATAAAATGTAAAAGAATCTATATTCGTAAGAGAGACTGACCTATAATTTCATTTTGTTGTCATTGCTGTTGTTATTTTGTTTATTTTGCTGTTTTTATTTTGTCTTGTTTTGTGAATCAAAGCTGTACTAGCTTAATAAAATAAGTTGAAGAGTTTTCCCTCTTTTTTCTGTTCTGTGAAAAAATATTTATAAAAACATATTTTTTTATGAAGATGTAACGGAGATTGTCTATAAAACTGTCTGGACTGGGAGAAGTGGCTCACATATGTCATCCCAGTGTTTTGGGAGGCCGAGGCAGGAAGATTGGTCGAGGCCAGGAGTTCAGACCAGCCTGGGCAACATTGCAAGATCTCATCTCTACAAAAAAGTTAAAAAAAAACAAACCAAAAAACTAGCTGGGCATGGTGGTACACACCCATAGTCCCAGCTACTCAGGAGGCTGAGGCAGAAGGATCGCTTGAAACCAGGAGTTTGAGATTGCAGCGACCTATGATTGCACCAGTTCCCTCCAGCTTGGGTGACAGAGTGAGACCTCAAACAAAACAATGACAAAAACTTTCTGGGCTGATGGCTTTGAGTGTGGCAAGACTTTTATTCAACTAGCTTCCATCAGGCAGACAGTCTACATTAACAGAATGAGGCTGCTGTTGTCACAGGCAGGGAGCACTGACTGGCCCCTGGTCCCTACTGTCCTAGGTGCAGCGGTGAAAGCAGTGACATTTCTGCCAGGACAATCTCATGATGTGGGTGGGCGTTTTTCCTAGCTGTGTGGGTCCTGACCACCATGATGCTAGCTACATGAGGCGTGAGCCTGGTTCTCAGTCCCTCCAGGAGAACTGGGGGAGGTAACAGACATCTTATTTGATCTCTCAGCTTAAATGAGCTTGAGTGGATTCTGTTTTCTGCAACTGAGCATAACTTTAGGACATGATATATGGTCGATGTTTTCACATATACACTTTTTATTTAGTACTAACTTTTTGTCCACCTAAACTGTCATTTCTGAAAGGAGTCTGTCAAAATGTAACAAGCTATGTTAATAGGTCCATTTAGAGTCATAGTTTTTTTGATTGTTCCTTTTATCATCAGATACTGTTCTACTTTCTATTTTTTACTTTTAGTTGTAAATTCTATTTTATCTGATGTAATTTTGCTACACTGGCTTATTTTCTGTCGCTATTTATATTTGTTAGAATTAGGTTCAGCTGCAAAGAACTGAGACCCAAAATAACAGTAACCTAAAGAAAGAGAGGAGATTTTTCTCCCTGAGATAGGTGGCCCAGGGTTGCTGGAGTGGCCCTGATTCACGGGGTCCTTAAGGACTTACATATTTTGGCCTCGCTACTCAGTCATCCATAAGGCATGGCTCTCTTCCTCACCATCCTCCATTGAACGAGAAGCTTCTCAGCATAATTCAAGTAGGAGCCCACACACTGGCAGTAAGATTAACCCTCTGCAGGATATTTTTCTGCAGATTCAAGATAGTGTCTGTGCCCTTCATGATCTCAGTTTCAAATCCCCTACTTGCCAATCACAATCTCCTTATCTTTCCAGCTTTCTCCCTCCCATACCTCAACTTTAATCTTTTATCTTTCAGCTCCATTGGGAGGGTCCATCCATTCTGCCATCATGAGCTCTCCTCACCCTACCCTCCACGAGCAGAAAACTGTGCCATTATTCCATCCATCTTCTGCCTCCTCTTGATCCCAGCACCCTTTTCCCATTACAGCCCCATTTCTTTACTTGCTTTTGCGTCAACATTCTTGAAAAAGCTGTGAGTTCTCACTGATTCCAATGCCCTCTCCCCCGAGTCTTCCTTCAGCCTGCTCTAATTGGGCTTTCGCCCAGGTCACCACTGAAACCTCTTTAATTCTGCTAAATCCACGGGTGGATTCACAGTTCTCACCTTCTGGGAGATCAGGTTTCCTGATGAGAAGGGCCTGCCAGTCCTTCCCACACCCATCAGCGTTCATCCCACCAGGGGCATTCGGTTTCACGGACAGGCCAGGGTTACCTTCTTTTAGAAGTTAAATGGTGGATCTGTGTTTCTGACTGTCCACAGGACTCCATGTAGGGAAACAGTCACTGGGAACTTGTATGTCAAAACTTGCACACCAAAATGGTGCCCTTAGCTGCAAACACACGAGGGAAGCCCAGCTTGGGCTACAACCCAGGGGATGGAATCCAAGCTGAGCTGGGGTGGAGACAGGGGCAGGCAGAACAGAAAGACTAATCTCACTAAGGCTTCTTACAGACAGTATAAACGTTTAAGAAGGCTGGGCACTTTGGGACGCAGGAATTTGAAATAGACTGGGAATGACAATTATGAGCTTCTCTTGGCAGGTTTTATTCTTTAAAAGTATTCATCAAGTGAAACAGTTTGGACACATTGGCTCACACCTGTAATCCCAGCACTTTGGGAGGCTGAGGCGGGAGGATTGCTTGAGCCCGGGCGTTCGAGGCTGCAGTGAGCCATGATTGTGCCACTATAGTCCAAATCCTCCTTGAAACTCTTATTTTCATAAGAATAGTCGTGGGTATTCTAAAGCTAGAAAATGTAGCCCATTTCTTCCTTGGGTGACAGAGTGAGACTTTGTCTCAATAATAGTTGTCCAGCCCCACCTGGTTCCCAGTCCCCATAACTGGGACCACTTGAAACCCACTCTATCTCAGACACAATATGGGCTCCAGGCCACTCTTGGTTTCAAGTCAGAGGGCTCTAAGGAACTTTTATCCAGAACTTGGTTTCTAGGGTCCTAAGCCTGATCTTCATGAAGCTCTGTTGGTTTAGTGTACCCCTGTGGTGGGCTCACTGTCAGGATAAGGGGCACAGAGATAAATCGAGACTTACTTTCCTGTCCTCCCCTCCCCTAGACACAACCCACTGGACTAGACAGAAAAATAAGTGATCGATAAATGCACAGAATATATTATGTGTCAGAGAGACAGGCCTACATGCAGACCTTGAAGCCTTCCCTCCTCCTAAGAAAAGCACACTTCTACTGGATAAAAAAAAAATGTGGTACATATACACGATGGAATATTATGCAGCCATAAAGAAGGACAAAATTATGAACTTCACAGCAACTTGGATGGACGTAGAGTCTATAATACTGAGTGATCTATCACAGAAACAAAGAACTGAGCATCACATTTTCTCACTCATAAGTGGACCTTGAAGAATTATCGTAATAAGTGGGAAATTGCCAGGGGGCACATCTCATCAACAAGCGTACTTGCATAATGAACATTTGTATACCTAACCCTGAATTGTACCCCGCATTTTTAAAATAAAAAATTTTTAAAAAAGCTCACCTCTGACCCAGGCCTACTTGACTGCTTCTGACTGGGCCAGGCTAGGCACATCCATAGATACAATCTCACAAATGCTGAGAAGGGAAAGGAATTCTTTTCCACAGAACCCTGGAGGATGGATGGAAACAGATGGAAAATGGGGCACCCCGAGCCGGTGACTATGGAAGTTCTGGGACTTGAGTTCGAGTTGTTGACGGGATAGTGGAAAGTGAGAAAGCATCAGTGTTGGTTACCTTTAGAGCAGTTCATTTGAAGGACACATGGTCTGTGTCTGATGTAGTGAACCCACTGACCCCAGAGGCTGGCTGCTACCTCACGGGGTCATCGGCCCCCTTCTAGGCTGGCAGTGGTCAAGCTCTCAGCAGGGCTAACCTTTCTTAGCTAGGGACATGGCCAAACAGCCACCAGAGGTACTGACCACCTATGACTTCTTCACGTTTAACTGACAATTTTGTGTCCTTAGCTATACTCTGGGCACATGGCGGCTGTTACATCGATTTAGCCAATCAGTGTAGTGGCCTCACTTCTGTGTCATTTCATCCCATTGCTGGCATACACATATTGTGTTATTTGTTATATACCAACTCGGCCCTGGTCCTCTCTCACCCCTCACGTACCACTCCAGCTCTTACTTTCTGAGCTTCAACCACTCTGGCCTTCCTGTTGTTCAGCCACACCCAGTATGCTCCAGACTCCGGGCCTTTTCACGTGCTGTTCCCGCTGCCTGGAATGCCCTTCCTCCAGGTCTCCTCATCGTCTCTGACTCCCTTTCTAGTAAACCACCCTCTTCATTCTGCATCCCTTCAACCTTCCTTATTTTTCCTGATAACAGCTAACAATTATTGGGCATTCAATATGTGCTCTGTCCTAAGGACCTAAATCAACTAAATCAATCCTTATAGCAACCCTATCCGTTAACTACTATTAATATTATTATTATTATCCCCATTTTACATTTAAGAATACGGAGATACAGAGAGGTTAGACAACCTTCCCAAAGCGACAAACCTTGTAAGAGGCCGAGCTCAGTTTTCAGCCCTCCAGAGCATACGCATCCAACCATGCAGAGGACTGAGTGCTGCCTGATGTTGAGTAGGTTAGCGCTGTTTTTCTTAGTGTATGAGTGTGTTTTGCTCTCAACTGGGTCCCCGGTGGGTGCCTGGCACTTAGGAGGTGCTTGTATTCATTTGCTAGGGCTGCCATGATGAAATACCACAGACTGGGTGGCTTATACAACAGCAATTTATTTTCTCACAGTTCTAGAAGTTGGAAGTCTAAGATCAAGATGTTGGTTCGGTTGGTTTCTTCTGAGACCCTGCTGCTTGGCTTGTGGATGGCTGTCTTTTCGTGTGTCTGCACGTGGTCACTGTGTTCTCTGTGTATCCCTTTGTTTATGTCTCTCTGTGTCTTCATTTTCTCTTCTTATGAGGACATTAGTCATACTGGATAAGCCACACCCCCTATGATTCCATTTTAACTCAATTATCTCTTGAAAGGCCTCTCTCCAAATACAGTCACTTCTGAAGTGCTGGATGGTAGGGCTTCAACATATGAGTTTTGGGGAAGCACAACTCAGCCCATAACAATGCTTAATAGAGATTTTTTTAAAAAATGAGTGAACAACATCCTAGATTTAAGAAATCTACTCGACAGTCTCTAAACAAATAATTAATAGCCTTATTTTAAATTCTCCCAATATTATCTGGTAGAGGGTACACTAGTACAGAAACGTAGGGGAAAACACATACACCCACATAATGTAGGGTTATAAGGTTAATGACTTAATCACTTATCATCTTTATTTATGGGAATTTCCAAGACTCATAATGATATTGGTTGGATTCATTCTCACTGAAGCACAATCCACCAACAATTCCCAACAAAACATTTGACATTCTCTATTTGATTATAAGCCATTCGAAGCCCTCTACTTCAGTCACTGGACGTATGATGTTGAGTAGGTTAGTGCTGTTTTTCTCAGTGTGTGAGTACAGACTGGGTGACTCTGTATTCTCCTGTGGAACAGAAATGCTGCCCAGACAATGCAGGATTCCATGGTTCCCTGTCTGCTCATTTAGATTTTAGAATTGGTCCATCAACTTAGATGCATCTAAATTCAAGGTCAAATCCCACAGTGGAAGGGCCCGAGTTATTCATGTTGGGTGGATTTGTAGGTGGTGGGCAGGTCATTTTCTTTAGAGTTGGGGTTTTGCTCTGTCACTCAGGCTGGAGTGCAGTGGCAAGATCATAGCTCACTGCAGCCTCAAAATCCTGGCTCAAGCGGTCCTTCCATCTCAGCCTTCTGAGTAGCTGGGGCTACAGGCATGTGCCACCATAGCCAGCTACTTTAAAAACTTTTTTTAAAGATGGGTCTTGCTATCTTGCTCAGGCTGGTCTCCTGGCCTCAAGCAATCTTCCTGTCTCAGCTTCCCAAGTCACTGGGCTTATAGGCGTGAGTTATTGCACCCCTTTCAAGTAATTTTAAAGAATCTATTCCTGCTGGGCTCAGTGGCTCAGCCAGTAATCCCAGCACTTTGGGAGGCTGAGGCGAGTGGATTGCCTAAGACTGCGGGTTCGAGACCAGCCCAGGCAACTTGGTGAGACCTCGTCTCTACAACAAATAAAAAAATTAGCTGGGCATGGTGGTGCATGCCTGTAGTCATAGCTACTTGAAAGGCTGAGGCATGATCACCTGAGCCTAGCAGGTCAAGGCTGCGGTGGCCATAAGCATGCCACTGCACTCCAGCCTGGGTGAAATAGTGAGACCCTAACTTAAAATATATATATATATTCCTGGAGCTTGGGCTTCATGCTTAGCTCTTAGCTAAATTACAAAATAATTTTCCTCTGTCCTTCCAAAGCTTATAGTGACATAGCTTGTATCTAAAACATTCTGGCTCTCTGTCCCATCACATATCATGTATGCACAATTACACATGCTGCTCTCTGACCTACCACGAGTATTGCTCAGGACTCTTCTGCAGCCCACGGGATGGAGTGAAGGTGCCTTTGCACCTACCCTCTGTTTCTTCTCGAGTCAACACCCTCCAGAAGACTGTGGGTTTCAGTTACCACAAATTCTCTGACTCCACTTAGACCCTTCTAAAAAGTCGTGTCCTTTTTTGAGTAGATACAGCAATCACAGAGGCAAGTGATTCCACAAGGATTCTACCACAGAACAGGGTGGCTGGTTTCTCAGCCTCCTGAAATTAGTCCTGTCTGATACAGGTTTCCACAGTCCATCAGTGAGCTTGGGAAGGCACAGTTGGGGTAATCTTCATTCATCCATGAATCAGCTAAGGTTGTGGTGGCCCCACCCACCTGTATCTGCTATCAGAGTGGTACCCAAGGCTGGGCTTTATGCTAAGAAATATTAACATCAGAATGGGCCCTTTGGGGCTTGAACCCAACCCAACTGGGGCGCCAGTTTCTTGTTCTGCTCAATTTCTACCTGAAAAAATACCAGAACATTCTAACAAGTTTCCATAAATGACTGATATATCCCTTTATTTTTATTTTTGAGTCAGAGTCTCACTCCATTGTCAAGGTTGGAGTGCAGAGGCACACTCATGATCACCACAGCCTCGACCTGCTGGGCTCAGGTGATCCTTTTGCATCAACCTTCCAAGTAACTGGAACCACGGGCACATGCCACCATGCCTGGAAAATTTTTTGATTTATTATAGAGACAAGGCCTTGCCAAGTTGCCCAGGCTGGTCTAGAACCCCTGAACCTAGGCAATATTCTTGCCTCTGCCTCCCAAAGTGCTGGGATTATAGGTGTGAGCCACTGTACCTGGCTTGATTCAACTTTTAATTATCAAACTAAAAAGCATATTATAAAGTGACCAGTAGTCAAAACCAGTTTTTATTCAGTAATTTGTAAAAGAATATTTCTCAACATTTTTTATTGTTGCCCCCTTAAAGGAATCATTTCAGACAAATTTTTTTTTGAAATTGACCTTCTCCCCCTAAAATTTTAATGTCATTGATATACTGTACATCTGTTTATGTCTTGTGGCCCTTTGGAAGGCCACAAACCATTGTAATGGTTTTGTCACTCACTAAGAATGCATGCTCTAGAACAATTGGCTAAGGAATCAGGATAGAAGGAAACAGAGTTATCCAACATGACACAATTTTTTTTTTAGCTGGAGTTTCTCACTCTGTCGCCCAGGCTGGAGTGCAGTGGCACGCTCATGGTCACTGCAGCCTCGACCTGCTGCAAGTCCCACTCTACTTGCTCCCTTTGGGTTGATGAACCAGGGCTCAGATGACTCTTCCACCTCAACCTTCCAAGTAGCTGGAACTACAGGCACGGGCCACCATGCCTGGCTAATTTAACACTGATTGTAGAGATGAGGTCTTGCCAAGTTGCCCAGACTGGTCTTGAACCCGTGGGCTCAGGCAATCCTCTCACTTTGGCCTCCCAAAGTGCTGGGATCATAGGTGTGAGCCACTGTGCCCAGCCAGATTAGTTTTACTTTTGGACTGAAAGTACGAGACGGGCTGAGAGAGATCCTGAAGGAAACTGAAGGAGTATGCGCCAAATGAGACTTTCTCCTGAAGAGACTCTGTGGTCTCCATCCACACAGGGAACATTCTCAGTCGTGTTGTATTAGCCTCATCCCCAACCAACCCTCAACCTTTTTTTCAACAGGCAGGGTGTCAAATAGGTCTGGCTAAACAAAGATGGTTGGCAGGGTCTTAAGTTAGTTGGAGATAAGTAAACACAGACCTGAAAAGAGGAGATTGTTCATTGTGTCCTGAGAGCAGACCCAGCAAGTCGAGGCTGTGGTGGCCGTGAGTGTGCCACTGCACTCCACCCTGGGTGACAGAGTGAGACTCTGACTCAAAAAAATAAATAAATAAAATCAAACTAATCTGGCATCAGAGGTAATTACCATCAGTCGACATAGAGGAACTGGTCCAGAGAGAAGCAGGAAGATGGAGGGGTTCAGGAGAGACGTAACCAAGAAAAAAAATAAAACTTCTAGATTGCCACATGTGTTTAATCATCTTAAGAGATTTATACTTGAGTTCCAGAGTTTGAATTTTTTTTTTTTTTTGAGCCCGGGTCTCACTCTGTCATCCAGGCTGGAGTGCAGTGACATGATCATGGCTACTGCAACCTTGACCTCCTGGGCTCAGGTGATGCTTCCACCTCAGCCTCCCGAGTAGCTAGGATGACAGGTGTGCCAACACACCTGACTAATTTTTTAAATTTTCTGTAGAGACAAGGTCTCATTATGTTGCCTAGGCTGGTCTCAAATTCCTGGCCTCAGGTGATCCTCCTGCCTTGGCTTCCCATAGTACTGAGATTACAGCTGTGATCTACCACACCCGACCCAAGCATTTGAAAATTAAATAGTAGTCGGGGTTTGGTGGCTCAGCCTGTGATCCCAGCACTTTAGGAGGCCAAGGAGAGAGGATCACATGAGCCTGAGGGTTTGAGACCAGCCCAGGCAACTTGGTGAGACCTCGTCTCTGCAATAAATCAAAAATGAGCTGGGTGTGGTAGCGCGTGCCTGTAGTTCTGGCTACTTGGGGCTGAGCGGAAGGATCTCCGGAGCCCAGCAGGTCGACACTGGGGTGGCCGTGAGCGTGCCACTGCACTCCAGTCTGGGCGACAGAGTGAGACACCAGCTCAACAACAAAAAAAAAAAAAAAAGAAAAGAAAAGAAAGAAAAAGAAAATTAAATAGTGATAGTAACCTAGAAAACTGAACAAAACAAAGGCAGTTATTAGCTTAACAGAATACAAAAAGTTGTATAATATTGAAAATGAACCATAACACACTACCTAGTCTAGCTGGGAATAATATTTACATAGTTCTAATAATGTTAACATTGAGGATTGATTTTAGGCTGGAGTATATCTCTTCCTCAAGGATGCTTGAATACCATTTAGCACTTGTTGATGTTTCTCATATAGAAATTATGTAGACTAGTCATTTAATTGCACCACCAATGTCTGAGTCATCGTGATCTTTTAACTAATGCCATAACTGGTGAAGGAGAAGCCTCAATCAAGGGCATTCTGTCTCGAAGAGGGTTCTTCCTCAAGTCAAAGTACATCCAAAATGGGAAGTCAACCTATGACACAGGAACCAAGACACCCCATGGCAACCCTGACTGTAACCAAGGTCTGGCTACGAACAACACTGAGACTCCCGGCTTTGGAAGTGGGATCTCCTGCTGTGAAATGGTATCCCTGGACAGGGGTGGGGTGCGTTGGTGGGGAGATGTGGTCTCGTCAGGATTCTTTTTAACTGAATCGCTAGGAACCTGAAAGAACCATATCGGTGTTCTCTTACTGCATGTGTTAGTTTCCTATGGCTGCTGTAACAGATTACTGACAATTTTAAGACAGCACAAGTTTATCATTCTGCTGTTCTGGAGGTCAAAAGTCTGAAACCCGTTTCACCTGATTGAAGTCAAGGAGTCATGAGGGTTGCGGCCCCCGGAGGCTCTGGGGGAGAATCCACTTCCTTGCCTTCCCAGCTTCTAGGGGCTGCCCCCATTCCTTGGCTTGTGGCCCCCTCCCACCTTCAAAGTCAGCAATCACTTCACTCTGGGTCTGCTTCCATCGTCACATTCCCTCCTCTGATGCCCACGCTCCTACCTTCCTCTTAAAAAGACCCTTGGGACCTTGGGCCCACCCACTGGGTAATTTCCCATTTCAAGTTCCTTCATTTAATCCCATCTGTCAAGTCTCTTTTGTCATGTGGGATAACATATTCCCAAATTCAGTAGATTAAAACATGAACTTTTTTTTTTGAGTTGGAGTCTCACTCTGTCGCCCAGGCTGGAGTGCAGTGGCATACTCACGGCCACCGCAGCCTCACCCTGCTGGGCTTAGGCGATCCTTCCACCTCAACCTTCCAAGTAGCTGGAACTACAGGCACATGCTACCACACCCGGCTTATTTTTTGGAGAGACGAGGTCTCAACAAGTTGTAGAGATGAGGTCTCACCAAGTTGCTCAGGCTGGTCTCGAATCCCCGGGCTCAGGCGATCCTCTTGCCTTGGCCTCCTAAAGTGCTGGGATTACAGGCTGAGCCACCACACCCAGCCAACATGAACATTTTTGAGGGGCCACCATTCTGCCTGCCACGCCAGAGACTTCAGGTAGTGGGTGTGGGGGTGGGGGTTGAAAGGGTTGGGATTGAATGGTGGAGCTCCCATTTTAAGTTAGAAAAAACATTCAGCGTCCTTGGCCATGGGTTTCCTTCCCAGCCTGTCCCAGGTAGCTTTGGCCAGGTGTCTGGATGCCATTCATACCCACCAGTGTCCTCGCTTTACACAGAAGGATTTGCTTAGACTTGCCCTCTCACTGCCTCCATGGAGCTGCAGTTCTCGAAATCCATTTCTGGAGCGTCACCTCTGCCTGTTTGCCATGCCGTAGAGTCCTGCAGAATGGCCTGGGTGTTGGAGATGTTTAATTTGGCCCTAATGTGTGACATCTTCTCCTTCCCAAGCTTGCATGTACTATGGCTTGTGAAGAGTTAAAAACCTCATTCTCCAACTCATGGCCTGCTTGAAATCAGGGATTCCTGTGCTGTCCAAGCAGAGCCTCCTTCCTCATCCTGAGGACAGCCTCAGGGTCTCCAGGGCCCCTGTCCCCACCTTGGGAAGGCAAAGAGCTGCAGGGGTCCGAGGGCCCCGAAATCTTCCTTTCCCGTTCCAGGCTGAGTCCCGCCTCCTCTTCTTGCTGGATGGTCTTCTCTGCATCCTCATTTTGGCCCTGGGATCCTTCCTCCCGGGGTGTCTCTCTGTGGTAGACCAACCAGGGGGCTCCCTGATGCCAGGAGAAATTTTACATTTCAAATCTGGGAGGCCCAAGGGTGCTGGGAGCGCTTGGAGTTCTTCAGTTCAAAGCTCTCCTGCAGGACGGATCCTGGTCCTGGGAGGCAAGGTATGTATCAGGGTGGGGAAGACTCGCCCTGAGTGAAGGGTGAAGTGTCGGTAATGGACTGGTTGTTTTTTTCTCGATTAGACTGTGTTTCCCTGGCTTTAAGAATGATCCGAAAACTCCCTGATTATTGAGAGATTGGAAGGACTTTTACCTACTGGATTGATTTAAAGGGATGATAAAAACAAAGTGAACAAAACAAAACAAAATTGCATTCCGATTGTGGGCCACAAGTCAGGTTTGTCTTGTTCAACTTACTCAGTGCATTAATTTCCTTGGGCTCAGTGTGAATTATCACACTGGTTCGGGAGGTTATCAATAAACGGTTTGCCTACGTCAGAGTCATTAAGTATTCTCTGACATATCATGTCTATTAATGCCTCCTTTTAAAAAAAAAAGTATTACTTGGCCAGGCTTAGTGGCTCAGCCTGTAATCCCAGTGCTTTGGGAGGCCGAGATGAGTGGATTGCCTGAGCCCATGGGTTCGAGACCCGCCTGGGCAACTTGGTGAGACCTCATCTCTACAATATATCAAAAATTAGTAGGGCATGGTAGCACGCACCTGTAGTTCTGGCTACTTGGAAGGCTGAGGCGGAAGGATTGCCGGAGCCCAGCAGGTTGAGGCTGCGGTAGCCAGGAGCGTGCCGCTGTACTCCGGTCTGGGTGACAGAGTGAGACTCCAACTCAAAAAAAAAAAAGTATTACTTAAAACACACTTTTTAAAATGATGGGGTCTTGCCATGTTGCTCAGGCTGGTCTGGAACACCTGAGCTCAAGTGATCCTCCTGCCTCAGCTTCCCAAGTAGCTGGGATTACAGGTGCACACCACCATGCCTGGTTTATTAACACCTTTTAACAATACCCTTAACACATGCCTGTTGTGAATGTGCTGGAAACTTAGTTTAAGTAGCCTCCCTTTCCAAACAGCACCCCCCCCCCATTCCAGGCATCTTGGTCACTTTAATGGGGGACAAGGAATAGATTTGGAGCTGGAAAAATTTCCTCCTTGGGGAACAATTGGCCAGTGTGGGAGGCCAGACCATATGGGGAGCACAGAGGCCGCTTTCTTCCAGGAAGGATGCTGAGCCCAGAGATGCCCTGACCCTCGGCTGTTCCAATCCTGTGGGACTCCGGACTGGGACCTGCAGGTCAGCCCCATTCTGTAGCTGGCTGGAGCCTGTGACTCCATGGCAACTCTGTCTCTTCAGACTGGGGCCTGGCATAATTTCTCTCTCTCAGCTTCAGCCTGGGTCACTGGCAAGGGAGCCAGAAGACTCGAGTAGGTGACTATTTGGAGGACAGGGAGGACCAGGGCAGTATTTCACATTCATTGGGCACCTCTGGGGGCCAAGCACTATGATGTGTATGTCACGCCTTGGGGGTTTTCACGAACATTCTCAGCTGCCCATGAGGTGGGTATTGCGATCCCCATTTTGTAAGGGGACTCAAGTCCTGTCTCCATCAGGAAACAGATGCTCAGAAGGTTTCACTGAGGAGTCTAAGGAATGGACTATTTTCACAGATGCAGACAGAGTTGAGAGAGTTAAGCTAACCGGAGAAGATGAAAGGCCTCAAGAGTTGACAGCAGCTGGAAGCCCGGCCCAGTATATTTTCAAAGGTGTCCCAAAGACACTATTTTAAAAGGAAAACTATAACCCGCACATTGAAAGACAAAATTTTTCTAGGTGTCTTAGTCCGTGCCGGCAGCTATAACAAACTAGCATAGACCAGGTGGCTCATAAAAAACAAATGTATTTCTCATAGTTCAAGAGGCTGGAAAGTCTAAGGTCAAGGTGCCAAGAGGGTTGGTGTCTGTTGAGAGCTCCTTTTCCTGGTTCACATGAAGTCCAACAATTAGGTTTGCAAACCATCCTAGAAAAAGTGCTACATACCTCATTGCTGAATATCACTATGGTCACCTTCGAAGTCCTCTGCTTGGGAAGCTATGCACCGATGCCAGTGTCCAGTCCACCTGTCAAAGCAATTTTGGAACTCCTTTTCTGGAATGGCCATCAGAGCTGTCATTGTTATTTGTGGAGGTCTGACAGTTAAGTTCGAAAACTTGCCACCGTGTGCTTATGTTGGCAGCCCTGTACAAATAACTGTATTGGAACACCCTCCCTACTCACCTGATCTGGCCCCAGTGACTTTTTTCTTTGCTCGAGATAAAGGAACTATTGATAGGAAGACATTTGATAATATTCAGGACATCAAGGGTAATATGATGACAGCTCTGATGGTCATTCCAGGAAAAAGAGTTCCAAAATTGCTTTGATGGGTGAACTAGGCACTGGCATCAGTTCATAGCTTCCCAAGGGGAGTACTTCGAAGTGACTGTAGGAATATTCAGCAATGAGGTATGTAGCACTTTTTCTAGGATGAGTTCACAAACACAAATGTCAGAACTCTTAGATGGCCATCTTCTCGCTATGTCCTCATCTAGTGAAAGGGCAAGAGAGTTATGTGGAGCCTCCTTTGTGAGGTCACTAATCCTGTTCCTGAGGACGCCATCCTCATGACTTAATCACCTCCCAGAGGCCCGCCTCCTGATACCATCACCCTGGAGATTAGGTTTCAACATATGAATTTGGAGGTGGGGGCGGGGGAAGGGGACACATAAACATTTGGTATGTAGTACTGGATAACTACAGTATATAATTCACGAAACTCATCAACACACACAGAACAGCATGTGAACATGGGGAGAACAGGTCACAGAAGGATGAAAGGACTTGCATTTCAACTGGATTTAAAAGGAGTTAAGTTGCAGACTTTTGACTCGAGCCAGCTGCATGAAATGTGGTGCCTTTTTCAGGGTGAGTGAAGACTGGGGAAGACCAGTGACAGGTGGAAAGCAAGAGTTATCTTTTGGATATCTTAAGTTATGTGACATTCCAGGGGCGTATTAGATGCCCACGTAGAGATGTTAAGATGGATATAGGGCCTGGAGCTGGGAGAGAGGACAAAGCTGGAGATAGAATTTGGGAGTCATTGTATTCAGATGACATTTGAGCTATCAGCCTAGATGAGATCACCTTGAGAATGAGTACTGCGCACTCAGCACTTCTGCACTGAAGGAGGAGGAGACTTGCACTTGGCCAGATATGATTTAAAGTAATCTTCTGTTGAGTGCGGTGGCTCATGCCTGTAAACCCAGCACTTGGAGAGGCTGAGATGGGAGGATCGCTTGAGCCTAAGTGTTCTAGACCAGCCAGGGCAACATAGTGAGACCTTGTCTCTACAAAACACCCCCTTTAGTCCCAGCTACTTGGGAGGCTAAGGCAGGAGGATCACTGGAAACCAGGAGATTGAGGCTGTGATGAGCTGAGATTGTACCACTGCATTCTAGCCTGGACAGCAGAGTGAGACCCCAATGAAAAAATATAAATAGATACATACATAAATACGTAACTAAATAAGTGATCTTTTACCCACAGAAAGAACACGCGGGAGAAGTTGCTTTCTGAATGCAGTCCTCATAAATCTGTATGCGTAACCACTGCAGTGGCCATTGAGAGAGCTGTCGTCTTAGTACTGTGGCCTCGACCTGCTGAACTCAGGCGATCCTTCTGCCTCAGCCTTCCAAGTAGCTGGAACTATAGGCGCACGCCACCATGCCCGGCTAATTTTTTGATTTATTGCAGAGACGAGGTCTCGCCAAGTTGCCCAGGTTGGTCTCGAACCCCTGGGCTCAGGCAATCCTCTCGCCTTGGCCTCCCAAAGTGCTGGGATTGGGTGCCCTTTCTTACTGTGTCTTTCTGCCTTGGCATCTTCCCTAAAAAGTCTGCAACTTTTAATGTAAATAAGTCCTTCCAAAGCCTCCTCATAAGAAAAGGTTATCACAGTGATTATAGACTTGAGCTCTGGGATCCAATAGAAATTTTCTCAAGTCACAGCTCTGCCTCTTCCTCGTTGTACCTTCAAGCTTCAGTTTCTTCATGTATGAAATGAGAAGACTTAGAGCAGCCTCCTTAGGGGGACGTATGAGCATTGAGGAAAGAAGGCACAAGAAGGTTTGGCAGGCTTTAGTCAGTACTTTTTGCCTGGTGTTAACTTATTTTTGTTTCTAACTGCAACTTCCTCTGCCCTGACCTTGGCTCTCAGGAGAGATGGAAGATTTTATGGAAAAGATGGGAATCAGATTTAGTTCAAATCCTCCAGCTAATTAATACAAAGGGCACCATGGATCAGGACTCAGTGTGCAGAACCAAGATATGCAGCTCAGCAAGCAAGGAAAACAATTTGGGTGGCTTTGTTCAGGTCTGTTATTCTTCCTGTTCAGGAAAATTCTTGTTTTATTGCATGTTTTAAAAAAGCGATTTATCATGAATTTTGTTTCTATTTAGTCTGTGCACATTCCAGGGCTGTGGAAACGTAGAAAACCTGAAATCCAGCATATTTTGGTCTTGTAATTCCATTGTGGGGCAGGGCTTTTAGAATTAAAGGCAGGGTGGCCCAAGGGATTGAATTCTATTTGCAACCCAGTTACAGTATAGCCTGTATTCTCCCTGCCGTGCTGGGGTGAGTATCTAACAAAAGATTCTCCTGCATATCTGAAACTAAAATGAGCGCCTGGCTAGTGTCTACGAGAAATGGACACGATATGTTTGTATTTTATTTCTGTGAAAGGTGCCTGATTTTTTCCAGGTTTTTCTGCTCTTTTTCATTCTTGAAAGAAACGAGAAGAAAGAGGCCAATTCCAAAAAGGAGGAGACGCTGGCCAAGAGCCCAGGATCTTCTTTCTGGTCTCAGAAGGAAATGTGAAGATGGCCTGAATTTTAAATGAAGATGGGGGGAGGGAGGAGTGTTCTAGCGTGTGACTTCATGGTCTTCTGTGACTCCCCACCCTATCAAAACAACTGTGCAGCAACAACTGGATATTGGAAAAAGTTGCTTTCGAATGTTTACTGGATTCACTTGCCTTTATAGACTTCAATATGATGTGTGTGATACAGCAGTCACCACTCCATCATCTACTTCTGCCATATCCAGGCAATCCTCATCTCCCAAGTTGGGGACAAATGGTGGCTTCCTTGGGCACCTTTCATGAATGGGCAAGGTGAATCCTTCCAAGAGAAGGAACGATCAATCCTACTTGATTTTGTTGAGTCAGGGTCTCATTCCGTCGCCCAGGCTGGAGTGCAGTGGCACACTCATGGCTACTCCAGCCTCGACCTGGTAGACTCAGGTGATCCTCCTGCCTTAGCCTTCCAAGTAGCTGGAACTACAGGCACACACCACCACACCCAGCTAGTTTTTTAAATTTATTGTCGAGACAAGGTCTTGCCAAGTTGCCCAGGCTGGTCTTGAACCCCTGGGTTCAGGCGATTCTCTCACCTCAGTTTCCCAAAGTGCTGGGATTATAGGTGTGAGCCATTGCACCCAGCCTCATTTTTTGATTTATTGTAGAGATGAGGTCTCGCCAAGTTGCCTGGGCTGATCTCCACCCGCGGACTCAGGCAACCCTCTCACCTCGGCCTCCCAAAGTGCTGAGATTCTAGGTGTGAGCCACCATGCCCGGCCGTAGATCTCCATTTCATACAGACTCATCCAGATGCTACTCCCTTGTGTGTTTCCATGAAAGAAACATGTCTCAAGGTCTTAACTTCTAGTGAGGGGGTGGTTGGGTTGCCTTCCCACCTCACAAAATCACGGAATTACAGAATGGCAGGATTGAAAAGTCACTCAGTCATCTAGTCAAGTTTTCCCTAACTTCCTTGAAGATAAGGACCTGAGGTCTTGTTTAAAAACAAACAAACCAAAATACAGAACACACACACACACACACACACACACACACACACTAAAAAAAATAAATAAGTAAAACCAAACAAACCAGCAAGCATATAAGTAAACAAGCAAAAAATAAACAAAATCCAGGTTACTGGGCCCCAACCCAGATCTAATTAATCAGAATTTCCATGAAGGGTTTAGTAATCTCAATATTTAACCACTACCCCAGGGATTCTTATCTTGGGGGGAAGTTGGGGAACACTGTAATCCAACACTTTCATTTTGCAGACGTCAAATTAAGATGCATGTAGGGGAAGTGATTTGTCAAAGTCACCCAGCTGGAGAATGGCTAATACTCCTGGAAGACACATGCCCTGCAGTGACTGCCATTAACCCACCCATGTGTGGATGGTCATGTATTTCTTTCAGCTTGTTGGCTGTGTAGTTGTCCAGTAGATTCATAGACAAAGATGAGTATAGGAATAAGTGTTTATGGGCTTCCCCTGGTGAATTCTATAGTAAAGAAGAGCTTTATAATGCACTATACTATTTAGCTTTCTAATCACAGCAAGGTCGTTATCATAGTAAAACGTGTTCTCAGAGCTTGGCTTCATTGGGAAATGTAAGACTTTGAAATGCAAACACAATTTCTTCCACAAAGGGCCCCTGTGAGGCAGAGGACTTTTTTAAAAACCAACATTGAAAATAGAAAGCAAGATGAAAGCACAATACAAGGATTATGTTTCCCTTACCTTGGACACGGGCCAGAGTTTATTCACCTATGTCTGCTCCTAACATTAGATCAACGTGTCTTGAGGAACTCTGTTCTGGAGATATTAATAGACTTGCTGACAAAGATTTTCTCTGATCAAACTTTGGGAATGACTGCTTTAAGCTACTCTGTCTTGGAAACTCATAAAGCACATCAGCCCACTGCTGTTAGGCCCAGTGACAGAGTAAGAATAGAATACCTAGCCTGTGGCCCGGCAAGGAAACCCTTCTATGGAAGGAGGAGACCTTTGGGCACTGCTGGCCCCTTCCCCATTCTAGGGGCTGAAAGGGCACCACGCCCAGCTTCTAATTTACTTTTTAAATAAACTATATGTTCCAGTCTTACTTCTGTGCAACTCTTTGCATCTTTCACGTGCACCAGATCACGCATCAGACACCCACACCCCTGGGGGGTCTGACCTAACATTCTGGAGGCCCTACTGGGAGTGTGACCTAACAGACACAATCACAACTTTATCCCAGGTTCCAGTCTCAATTATTGGCCTCCTTCCCAGGGGCTTTGTTTATTTTTTGCATTCTGTTGTACATGCATTTTCATTAGCAAGAGCTGTGGACTGTTGTAAAAGGTGGAATGGGGTGATGTCAGGGTTCTGAATTTGAGGCACACGGTGGTTCCAGTTGGCAGATTCTTGGGCAAGTTGTTCATCTGCTCTGTCTCTTGTTAAATGGGGAATGTTGAAAGGATTGGAGAGGCAATGCTTGGAAAGTCCTTCACAGAGTGCCTAGGACACAGTTGGCATCTGATTTGTGTTAACTGCCCATAACAACAATTAAAATGAGACGGTACACTGCAAATCATATATGCCTGAAATAAATACTTTGTGTGCATACGTTCTGACAAAACGACTTTATCATTTTCGTCTATTAGTCCAGAATTGTTCCTTTTAATAAAAAAGAATGTTTAAAAAATGCTTGCTGGGCCCTTTTTTTTTCTGGAGTCTCACTCTGTTGCCCAGGTTGGAGGGCAGTGGCACGCTCACGGCCACCACAGCCTCGACCTGCTGGTCTCAGGCAATCCTTCCTCCTCAGGCTTCCAAGTAGCCGGAACTATAGGCACACACTACCACACCTGGCTAATTTTTGATTTATTGTAGAGATGAGGTCTCGCCAAGTTGCCTGGGCTGGTCTCAAACCCATGGGTTCAGGCAATCCACTCGCCTCGGCCTCCCAAAGTGCTGGGATTGCAGGCTGCGCCACCGAGCCTGGCTTATCATCAAGATTTATACATTATTCCCTCTCTATCATGTTGGTTGCATCCCTTGGAAACTATTAATAGAATTCATGGTTAAGGAACCGAAGATCTTGTGTGAAAAGGGACCTAAGTAATGAATGATGCAAAAGCCCTTATGCATCCCGACTGACATCAAACCAGCAAAGACACTGCACTAAATTGACCAGCAGTGGCATTTTTGCTCCTCAGTTACTAACAACCCAGATGCCCATGGTGTCTCACAACCCCAGCTGCAGGGGAAGCACAGCGGCTGCAACAGGACTTGGAATGATTTGTACTTCAAGTACGCTCAGTGTGAAATTTTTGACAATGTGGAATAATGTGCAAATATATGTGTGAGGCCTAGAATTTCTTACCGGCAAACTTGCATCCATAAAGGGATTGGCACGTCGCCACAGACTTGGGATCCACATGCACAAGCCGGTGAGTGACACCCTTACCAACATTAATGTTTGTCTCCTGGAGGTGAAAATAGTTGCAGGAAAGAGCACCAGGAAAGGCCCACTCTGGGCTCACGGTTCAGGTCTAAGATGCTGTGACGTGAATCTGATTGAGTCTAAGAGTTCAGGACAAGCTGTTGACCCAGTATCCATAGAACACAAAACAATGAGCAGTCAACACTTTTAAGTACAGGCCACTCACATTTTTTTCAGGACAACCTCTGTCTAGTAAACAATGTGAATGACCAAGGCCTTAATGAGCCTCTCAGTTGCTGGTAAAGCCAGGCATGTAAATGTGTCATGACTGTTGCCATCTGGGTTTTTCAGGAAGTGGACTGAGACAGAGTGCAGTGTGCAGATGTGCATTAGAGCACCCACGGAACAACCCATGGAAGGCAGTGAAAGGAAACAGGAGTGGACTGGAGGAGACCCAACGGCCTCAACTGACCTCCAGAGGGAACCCTGGGCTGATCAGGCTGTCAGATTTTCCTGCATTGGGTCACTATGGCCAAGCTGCCCCATGTTGGATGTGGACTGCCCCTGATGGGGCATGACTTTGGAAGAAGCATCACTCCATAACTGAGACCATCCCTGAAGGGGTCGCCAGTTGCCTACTGGTAGTAATTCCACCAACTGGGGCAATGAGCCATTCTTGGGAAGAGACTTGGGTGGCACCTCTTCATATTTACCAGTTACGTGTGGGACCCTTTTCACTCAGTTAAGAAATTATTATCAAGCCTGCCTAAGGGGAATCTCATATCTATTAAACCAGCTTCCTTCAGCTCTAGCAGTGCCCATCCAAGATCCAGGAGTTGATCATCTGTTTGGGAATATCTCAAGTCTCGTGGCTGGGTGAGTATGGAAACTGGAATGAGTGTAAATCATGTTTGATGAACAGGAAAGAGGTGAGGAAAGTTGTTAGAATTTATGAAGAATCATTTAAATATATTGCTTAATAACATTGATAAATTTTGCTTTTCTTTTTTTTTTTTTTTGAGTTGGAGTCTCACTCTGTCACCCAGACTGGAGTGCAGTGGCCACTCCCGGCCACCGCAGCCTCGACCTGCTGGGCTCCGGCGATCCTTCCGCCTCAGCAGTCCAAGTAGCTGGAACTACAGGCACGCGCTACCACACCTGGCTAATTTTTTGATTTATTGTGGAGATGAGGTCTTGCTTGCCCAGGCGGGTCTCGAACCCGCGGGCTCAGGCAATCCACTCACCTCAGCCTCCCAAAGGCACGGGATTACAGGCTGAGCCACCGAACCCGGCTTTGCTTTTCAAAATTGGGAGAAAACCAAGCAACCTATTGGGTTGATAGGTGGATAGGTAACAGGATGGGAGCAACTTAGTGTTTAAGAGCATAGACTTTTAAAGCCTTAAAAGAAATGTGGTGGGGCCGGGTGCAGTGGTTCACGCCTGTAATCCCAGCACTTTGGGAGGCAGAGGCAAGAGGGTTGCCTGAGCTCAGGGGTTCAAGATTAGCCTGAGCAACATGGTGAGACTTCGTCTTCACCAAAAAACAAAAACAAAAACAAAAACAAAATTAATCGGGTGTGGTGGCACATGCCTGTGGTTCCAGCTACTTGGAAGACTGAGGAAGAAGGATCGCCTGAGTCCAGCAGGTCGAGGCTGTGGTGCCTGTGAGTGTGCCACTGCACTCCAGCCTGGGCAGCAATGAGACTCTGACTCAAACAACCACAACAAACAAACAGTGATGGTATGGAGGTTTTCAAACATACATAAAAGAAGAGAGAGCAATAGGACAAACTCCCATGTACCCATCATCTGTCTAAATAATTATTAATATCAAGTCAATCTTGTTTCATCTGTATTTCTTTTTTTCTTTTTGAGTTGGAGTCTCACTCTGTCACCTAGGCTGGAGTGCAGTGGCATGCTCACAGCCACCGCATCCCTGACCTTCTGGGTTTAGGTGATCTTTCCACCTCAGTCTTCCAAGTAGCTGGAACTACAGACGCACACCACCATGTCTGGCTAATTTTTGTGATTTATTGTAGAGATAAGGTCTCACCGAGTTGTCCAGGCTGGTCTCGAACTGCCAGGCTCAGGCAATCCTCTCTCCTTGGCCTCCCAAAGTGCTGGGATTACAGGCTGAGTCACCGCACCTGGCCTTCACCTGTATTTCTAACCACTATCTTCCCCCACTGAGTTATTTTGAAACAAGTTCCAGACATCATACTATTTCATCCATAAATATCTCATTATGCATATCTAAAATATAAAGAATAAAAAATCCACAACAACATTAATATGTCTAAAAATGAGCAACTGCTTAATTTTTGCCAAATGTCCATTCAATAATTGCTGTGTGTTCCCTAGAGTCCCAAAAGTATGGTTTTTGACTGTGTGTTTATTAGAATTAGAACCCAAATAAGATGTGTACCCTTAAATTGATTATGTCTCTTGTTTCTTTTAATTTACGGGTCTCGTTTTCATCTAATTTTTTTATTTCTTGCCATTTACTTGTCAAAGAAACCAGGTTGTTGTTCCTGTAGGACATCCTAGGGGTTGCAAATTGATGCCCCTCTGATTCTCATTCCTTGTTATATGAGCTGGAACATTTGTATGAAGGGAAACTTCTCATTAGCAGTTTGTACAATTAAGATAGCTATATGTGCATATATATTTATACATATTGAAGTACTTTTTCTTTTAGGAATGGTATGATAAATTCCTGATTCTTTTAAAAAACTGACCAGTTTTTGCTGAGCGCAGTGCCTTACACTTGTCATCTCAGCACTTTGGAAGGCTGAGGCAGGGGAGGATTGTTGGAGCCCAGGAGTTCAAGACCAGCTTGGGCAACATAGTGAGACCCTGTCTCTATAAAAAATCAAAAAATTAGCCAGACATGGTGGTGGGCGTCTGTAGTCCGAGCTACCTGGGAGACTGAGATGGAAGGATTGCCTGAACCCAGGAGGTCGAGGTTGTGGTGGGCCATGATTGTGCCACTGCACACCTGCCTGGGTGTCACAGTGAGACCCCAACACAAAACAGCTAGATAGATAGATATAAATTGGAATAAGCAGGGTGACATTCAAAATAGTTAGTTTATATGGTATAGACTGTTAGCAAATACTATGGATGCTTGCTCTAAATAACCAGTAAGTACATCAGCCAACAACTGGTATCAATATGAACCAACTAAAAATCAACCTTGAAATAAGCCAGGCAAAATCTGGGAGGGGGAGGGGGAAGACTAGTCAGACAGAATGGCATATCCAAAGACCATGAAGATCCCCATTTTATGAGTATTTCTAAGTACGTGAATGACTGAGTTTATAACCGTGACTCTGCCTCTCGACAAGCATGTTGCCACAAGACAAGTGATGCTGGCCCGTATACAAACGTGAACCTCCTACCACAAGTCAGACAGGGCCGGGGATGCTAGAGTTCTTTTAGGTTTTTTCCCTCGGACAATAGCATTTGGGAATGAGAAACCGGCATCAGCTGATCTTAGATTAAATTACTGGAGCCCTCACAGGTAATTTAGTTTTTAGCCGTGTTGTCTCTGTAAGAGAAGACTTCCACACTGGACGAAGCTTTGAAACATTTGCAACTGTTTTCTGTATCCATTTTGCTTTGCCTTGGTTTCTCTCTTCCCTCCTGGATGTCAGTTGTCATGTTCAGTCATAATCCTGAGTTTGTGACAAGCACAACACAGTGCTGGGAACACCCGGATGATCAGGATTTAAGGAGTCCCTAGTCTGGTAGAGGACAAAGGCGGTTAAGTCATTACAGTACAGCTTGGAAGTGTCGTCGTCATGGAGATCTGGACCAGTGCAGAGGAGGGGGATTGGCTCACCCTCCCAAGGGAGTCGGGCAGCCTCACGTTGGGGGTAGGCTTTGAGGACTGAGTTCCTGCCCCAGGTGGAAGTGATGGGGCAGGCGTGGCCAGGGCCTTTGGGCAGAAAAGGAGCTGCAGTGTCCTGAGCTGTCAGGCTGCTGTTACCTGTCATGGACAAAACCCACCTGAAGACTGACAGATTCCCACCACGCTAAGGTGACATGCTCCCTCTCTGTCCCCAAGCGCATTCTTCAAGGTTGTGAAGACTGTTAGGTTAAGAATAAATACTAAGACTGGGCGTAGTGGCTCATGCCTGTAATTCCAGGAATTTTCCAGGCCATGGAAGGATTACTTAAGCCCAGGAGTTAGAGACCAACCTGAGCAACATAGCAAGACCTTGTCTCTACACAAAATCAAAAAAATTGACCAGGTGTGGTGGTACACACCTGAGGTCCCTGGTACATGGGAGGAAGGATTGCCAGATCCCAGGAGGTCAAGGCTGTGAGATCCTGAACCACAGAATGAGACCCCAAACCCCCTCCCAAAAAAAGTCTTTATATGATTATACCTTCAATTGTATACAATTAGATTCAAATGCATCATTTATTTTTCATTTGTTTGTTTAGATTTAGCTAGATAGAGAAAAATATGTAGAGTATGCTACTATTTTTCAAAGAAAGGTGTTTGCTTGCATATAAAAAAAATTGGAAATTTTTTAAAAAGAGATGGGGTCTTGTTATGTTGCCAAAGCTGACCTTGAACTCCTGAGGTCACGCAATCCTCCCACCTCAGCCTCCCAAAGTGCTGGTGTATGCCACCATGCCTGGCCTACCATTTTTAAAAGGTAACATATGGGTGCAGAATTAAATAGCATGGGGGAGAGAATAGAGACTATTTTTATAGCTTTGACTTTGAAACTTGTTCAGGGCCGGGCTCGGTGGCTCAGCCTGTCATCCCAGCACTTTGGGAGGCCGAGGCGAGTGGATTGCCTGAGCCCGCGGGTTTGGGACCAGCCCAGGCAACTTGGCGAGACCTCGTCTCTAAAATAAAATAAAAAATAGGAAGGTGGAATCTGTAGTTCCGGCTACTTGGAAGGCTGAGGCAGAAGGATCGCCGAAGCCCAGCAGGTTGACGCTTGGGTGATGATGAGCGTGAATGCCACTGCACTCTAGCCTGGGCGAAGGAGTGAGATTCCAACTCAAAAAAAAACTTGTTCAAATTTTTACATAATTATAAGACAATATTCAATTAAATAAAAAGCAATCCCTAAAGTTCAAAAAAGTATAAATTATTTGTTTTGAATCGGAGTCTCACTCCTTCACCCAGGCTAGAATGCAGTCGCACACTCATGGCCACTGCAGCCTCGACCTGCTGGGCTTCAAGCAATCCTTCCATCTCAGCTCTCCAAGTAGCTGGAACTACAGGCATGCCTGGCCAGTTTTTTTATTTATTGTAGAGACACAGCCTCCCCAAGTTTCCCAGGCTGGTCTCGAACCCCTGGGCTGAGGCATTCCTCTCGCCTTGGCCTCCCAAAATGCTGGGATCACAGACTTGAGCCACCGCGCCTGGACAAAAAAGTGTAAATTTTAAAGATTGCTTCTCCCACTTCAGAAGTGGGAGGCTCTCTAAGGGGCCCCAGTAAGGCCCTTTTTAACCTCCAGAAGCCTCAACTGGCTCATTTCTAAAATTGGGACAATTATAGTGACTCCTTCACTGGGATTATATGACGATTCAATAATGTGCCCCGACACACTTAACACAATGCCAAGCTAGTGTCCCAAGCACATTAGCTATTATTTGTAATCCTAGAACTTGGAGCAGAGTGATTTGGGAGCAAGTATCCATTCTGTAGAAAGATTCTCCTTGAGATCCTGCTAAACACTGAGATTCCTTCAAGGTATTTAAATATTTCATTTACAGCAATTTAGTTTTTCAGAAGTGAGTCTCCTGCCCTCAAGAAGGGGGTGGGGTGTTCTCTAGCAGCCCAGCACAGAGGATCAGATCCCACCTCACTCCAGTGAAGAAGAGGTCCAGAAGCTTCCTGCCTTCTTGAATGGAGAGAAGCTTCTAGAACTCCACACATAGATGACAAAGGCTTACCTTGGTGGGGAAAGCGAGACTTGGCTGGAGGGAACTTTCCTTTCACCAAGGGCCCTAGCCCAGCTAAGTCTCACTCTATCCGCCAAGGAAAGCCAGTCCTTCTTCCACCATGTTTCTCCCCATTACTCACACACTTGTGAGAGTGGCCTCTTCCTGATATGTGTCTGAGGGGGTCAGTATGTGGTTGGTGGGGACATTCCCGGGAGCCTTTCTCACACCAGGATGTCTTGCAATAATTAAACTGTACATTGAAGTGAACTTGAGCCACATAGAAAAGTCCCACTGAACCCAGACTAAATGGAAGCAGACCCCTGCTGCCTTTACCTGGATCCTAAAATTGCTCCCAGACACCCCAAAACCACAGGCACAGGGAGAGTGGTATGTAGGGGAAGTCACAGTGGAAAGAGACAATAGCTATAAGCAATTACAGTTAAAATATTGTACTTCAGGCTGGGCTCGGTGGCTCAGCCTGTCATCCCAGCACTTTGGGAGGCCGAGGTGAGTGCATTGCCTGAGCCTAGAGGTTCGAGACCAGCCCGGGCAACTTGGCGAGACCTGTCTCAACAATAAAAAAATAAAAAAATTAGTTGGGCATGGTGATGCGTGCCTGTAGTTCTGGCTTCTTGGAAGGCTGAGGTGGAAGGATCGCTGGAGCCCAGCAGGTCAACACTGGGGTGGCTGTGAGTGTGCCACTGCACTCCAGTCTGGGTGACGGAGTGAGATTCTGGCTCAAAAAAAAAAAAATTATATTTCTGCAAATTTGTAAAAACCATGACCGTGGAAACATGGAGATCCTCCATGTATTGGAGATCCTCCCACAGCCTTGGAGGGGCCTCTAAAAACGAGAGATGTTGTCATTTAAACTTTGTTGGCTTCATGGCAAATATGCCTCTGCTAAGCGGGAAAGCTTAGTTTTCAGAAGGATTTTCTGGGAAATCCTTTTAGAGAACAGAGCCTCATTTTAAAATTTATTAGCTTGTGGGTTGAGGTATTTCCGTGTCCAGTTTTCTAAAAATAGAGATACACCTGCATGTAAGTACTAAAATCTATGCGTGATGGCTGACAGGGCCAAGGGGAGGTGGGAGGCAGCACCAGCTGGTTCTAGAATCACTCTGAGAGTACAGCAGCCGTGGCAGGGCAGGGCCTTATTGGGCCAGGTCTGAGCAGGGAGGCAGTAACCCAGGAGTGGATGCATCCCAGACACAGAGTGAGGGGCCACTGGCAACCACAAAGTTCATGGTGGCGGGGACGGGGGGGATGTTTCTTGAACCACCCCACCCAAGCCCCACACCACACATCTTCATTCCGCCCCCACCCCCTCACCTCCGCCTGAGAGCTACATTTACCCTCGGTGGGTTGAGCTGAAGAATTTTGGATGCGTTCCATTACAGCCTTACTGATATTCCCTCTGATATCACACCTTGGGCCTCCAGCCAGAAGAAGCACCTGGTATAATTCTGTTTATCATTCGATCCTTAATATCCCCCTGGAGTGCCAGGACTCCTCATTCCAAAGGCTGCACGAACGAAGAGTTATATTGCAAATCCCTAATCTCAGCTGTGGACCCAGGCTTCTGCTCTGCATTTTTATAAATGCCTAAAAGAAAAGCTTAGGTTGGATCAGTTAAAATCATAGCACTCTTAATTTCACCTAATATTAAAGACAGCTGCTTAGAAAATGAATGATTTTAGAAAATCAGGAAGTGACTAATGAATTAATTGGAAATTATTAGAATTAATGAAGCTTTCAGAACTGACTTTGTGAACTCTGTAACAAGCTCCTTTTTGTTTGAATTTCCAAAAAGTCGCCACACATCGTGGCCCAAAGTTCCTTAGATGCATATCTCTGTAATGAACAGGAGGTTTGAAAATGTGCCCTGCTTCTGCAGCAGACTCGAATGCTTTTCAAGATGGAAAGTTTTTTAGCTTTCAAAAGAACAATCACCATATTTCCCTCTTTAATTCTCATTCCTCCAACAGAAACAGTAAAAGGGCAAATCAGTTGGGTGGACTCTTAATGGTTTCCTGTGGTTGGAGTTCGATTGGGGGACAGACGGGACATTCAGAAAGAGAAAGTGAGATTGAGTTTATATTTTCACAAAGGAGAAATAGAATACTTTCTGTCCATAAGCAAGACTTTGCAAAGTCTAAGTGTTGCTGCAGAAATGAATCATGTGATAACTACATTTAGATTATTTTTGTTCAATAGTTGTTTTCCCATGAGATTGTAAACTTCACGTGGGCAAGGTTAAACTTTTACTGGTTCATCTCTGTGTCTCTATAGACTTCAGCCAAAAATATACATTGAATACACACTCACAAGCTTCCAAAGAGTGATAAAAAAACATAGCTAAGGCTCACATTTAAAATATTGACATTTTTATATGGAAGAAAATGCACTATTTTTTGATAACTTTTCATTTTAAAATAATTCAAACTTAGACAAAAGTGTTAATAGTTATACCAAGAATTCCTGGATACCCTTTATCCAAATTTCCAAAATTTTAACATTTTCCTCATTTGCTTTGATATATGTATTTGAGAGTAAATTGCTGACAGGATACTTTTTTACCCCTAAATACTGCGATACATAATTTCTAAGAACAAAGACATTCTCTTACATAACAATCATACAGTTGTCAAAATCAGGAGATTATGAGCAAGATGATATTATTATCTAATACGTAGACATTATTCAACATTTCTAATTAGCTTAATAATTTTCTAGATAGTAATAGAAAAACATATTTTTTTAGTTGGAGTCTTACTCTGTCTCCCAGACTGAGGTACAGTGGCACGCTCACGGCCACTCCAGTGTTGACCTGCTGGGCTCAAGCGATCCTTCTGCCTCAGCCTTCCAAGTAGCCAGAACTCCAGGCGCATACTACCATGCCAGGCTAATTTTTTTATTTATTGTAGAGATGAGGGCTCGCCAAGTTGCCCAGGCTGGTCTCGAACCCGTGGGCTCAGGCAATACCCTCACATCAGCCTCTCAAGGTGCTGGGATTACAGGTTTGAGCCACCACTCCTGGCCAGAAAAATAATTTTTAAAGATCCTATTTAGGAGTACATATTGCATTTAATTAACATATCTCTTTACTCTTCTTCAATCTGGAAGAATTCCTCCATCTTTCTTAGTCACCTTGACATTTTTGAAAAGTGTAAGCCAATTGTTTTGTAAGAAGTTCTTGAATTCAGGTTTGTCTGATGCTCCCTCATGACTAAGTTCAGATTTTGCATCTTTGGCAGGATTACTGTGGAAATGAGGTTGTGTCTTTTGCAGCGCACTGTGTCAGGAGACACCTGTATCTCTGTTCCATTGCTGGCGGTACTGACCAGGCTTCTCCACTGTTAAGGCACTATCTTTCTCTTTGTAATTTCTCTGTTGTAAGTATTTAGTGGGGAGGTATTTTGAGACCATGTAAATGTTTTGTTTCTTATCAAATGTTCACCCATAAATTTTAGCATCCTTGAGAATTCTGGCTTAAATTATAATGTTAAATAGTGATCGTCTAACTCTGTCATTAATTGTACATTTGTTAGTTGGCATTCTATTCTAAGAAAGCTATTTTCTTTCTTTTTTTTTTGAGTTGGAGTCTTACTCTGTCGCCCAGACTGGAGTGCAGTGGCCGCTCCCGGCCACCGCAGCCTCGACCTGCTGGGCTCCGGCGATCCTTCCGCCTCAGCCTTCTGAGTAGCCGGAATTACAGGCACGTGCTACCACGCCCAGCTGATTTTTTGATTTATTGTAGAGATGAGGTCTCGCCAAGTTTCCCCGGCGGGTCTCGAAGAAAGCTATTTTCTTAATCATTTATTTATGTGTTGAAGTATTTACTTATGTTAGCATGACTTTGAGTAATTACTTTAGTCATTCAGATTATAATCTCTTAGTATCACTATTTGTTTGATATGCATATTCTTTCAGATTAAGCTGGCTCTCATGTTCTCTTGACATGTCCCCATTATTTTTGAGCAGTACCTTTCTCCCTAAGATGATAAAGTGTTCCAAGTGCAAACAGAAGCTTCTCTGCCCAGTTTTGGAACCAGCCATTCTCTCTTGGTGGAGAATGGTCCCACTTTCATTTGTAAAATGAAACACAAACCAGAGAACACATGACTATTCAATAAATATAACAAATGTCTAAAATTTACTCTGACCTATGCCATTGCCAGTTAAAGAAGAGAGACAAAGTTTGATTCCTTAAAATAGTCTAGTATGGTCTAATATAGGTATATGCAAATATATAAGAGAAACAGAATAGAGTTACTATAAATAGATATCATATATCCAGGCATTCTACATCAGACCTTAGACGATGATATAGGAGGCATTACAGTGGACTACCAAACTAATGGTATTAATGTTTTGTGTTTTGTATAGTATTACCATTTACTGGTGACAAACACTAAGTTTTACTTACATTCCATGGGGAGAAAAATTCCAGCGTAAACAATGATTGGAAACAGTGCTTAACTCACAAGGCTACCAGGCTTCTCATCTGGACCATTCGCAGAACCTTAGTGCGCACATCTCTGTGTATAATAACACCACATCAAAAGCAGCACAGCTGTATACAGAAGCATAGGTCATTCTTTCCAGCCCTACATGGAGATGTAATTAACAGCATCAAGCACTCAAGGAAAAGTCAATCTGCAGGTTGATATGGCCCACACAGAGAGTGTATCCTATAGTGTAGTGAAAGCTCCATTCTCAGGAGCCATATGTATAAACAACAATTATTTTAGGTTGGAAAATACAGTTTATTTAGAAAGCAAATGAGAGAGAGAGAGAGAGAGAGAGAGGAGATTCACCTACCCAAGGCAGTAGAGGGGGCCAAAGCTAGGAAACATGGCAGCCACAGGTCGAAGAGTCGTGTGGTCAGACCAGAGTATAACAAAGCAATGGCCAACACACAATTTAAAAAAAATAATCTTTAAAACAGGCCAGGCGCAGTGGCTCAAGCCTGTAATCCCAGCACTTTGGGAGGCCGAGGTGAGAGGACTGCCCAAGCCCACGGGTTCGAGACCAGTCTGAGCAACTTGGTGAGACCGCATTTCTACAATAAATAAATTTTTAAAAAATAGCCGGTCATGGTAACGTGTGCCTGTAGTTCCAGCTACTTGGAAGGCTGAGGCGGAAGGATTGCTGGAGCCCAGCAGGTCGACGCTGGGGTGACCGTGAGCATGCCACTGCACTCCAGCCTGGGCGATGGAGTGAGAGTCTGACACACACACAAAAATTATAATAATCTTTAAAACAAAGATCAAAGTTCATTTGTTAAGGCCTGTTTGTATTACCAAAAATAAAAATAAAATAGAAAAGGAGTCAAATGACCCTCTAAAATTTAAAATTACTAACTTGTCTAATTTATACACCTGTGAGAGACTTCATCAAGGTTCATGAGAAGTCCAGGACTGTTTCAGCTGAACCAGAGGGCACAGAATTTGCATCACTGGCATGGTCCTGGATTAGTCCAGTGAAATAAAAATGCATGACCACATTTACATGGATATGATCTTAGCCGGTTGCATTTACTGATAAAGTCAGTCTCAGGCAAGTTTCCAAACTGTGCTACATAACTAGATACAATTGTGAAGCTCTCAGATGAAAATTTTATACAGTGCCATGCAATCAAAAGAAAAGAAGGAAACTAAGACTCCAGATCACTGTTGGAGGGGAAAGCAGTGGTTATGGTGTGGGACGTTGGGAGGCGTGGGGCCATGTCATGCTGGAAAAGTTAGGCTACGCTGAGCAGGAAGCATTTCATTTTTTTGTTTTTATAGAAAGAAAAATATAGTTTAGTTAAAAGTAAATTAAAGAGAGAGAAAGCGAAGATTCACTTCCCCAAGGCAGGGAAGGGGGCCAAAGCCAGGAAGCATGGCGACAGCCATAGCTCAAAGAGCACATGGCCACACCAGAGTCTAGTAAGGCAATGGTCTCAATGACCTGGCAATGGCCACATTTCATTTTCTCTGGTGCTTTTAGCCCTGAGGCTGGTCTAAGGCCTCTCTCCAGTGTGACTATCGAGGGTTTGTCCTAAAGTGTTTGAGTTAGCCAGTTTGAGAAGGGGTCATGTTTTCTGTTTCTTCTCTCACACAGGAGAAAGAAAAAGAAAGAAAGAAAGAAAGAAAGAAAGAAAGACAGCAAGCAGGTAGGAAGGGAGGAAAGAAAGAGAGAGAGAGAGAGAGAGAGAGAGAGAGAGAGAGAGACTGAAAGAGAGAAAGAGAGAAAGAAAGAAGACAAAGCACTGAGGTGCCAGGGCTTGGATGTGCTGGTTTCCTGGGAGAGCCAGTTTGCTGGGCAGGCCCTTCCTTCCCACAGGCAATTGCTTCTGTTTGGGGACCACTGGTTTATGAGCGGCTGCCCCAACAAACCCCAGCAGGGTCCAGCGCAGCCATAGGCACCTCTCCGTGTCACTGTCTTCTTCACCTCTGCTGCCTACACTCTTCAACCCCCGTGTCTTGCCCCATTGGAGGTATCAGAAATTCCAACTTTTTAAAGCAGTTTCAGTATTTTCAATATACATGTTGGGATTTTACAACGGTCCACGGCTAGAAAAGGCTCAGCACCTCCACACATAGACATTGGTCCGTTTCCTGTTCTTGGTGTCTTTGTACTTTGTGAGTCCGGCTCAGACAGCAACTTTAAATTGTTCAGTGCAGCCTTGCATGGTGGTAGGATTCCAGATCTTTCCGATGCGTGGCTGATCAGAGGCAGCCGAGAAGAGCAATTGATAAGAGATACAAATTTGCTTGCGTTGTTTTTGGGGAAGTCTTTGTATTCGACCTGGAATCTCTGGACTCTGGAAGGATAGTTCAGTCGCTCAGAGGGTCTCATAGGGTACATGGCCGAAGAGATGTTATTCATGAAAATGGTCTTGGCTGTGGGGGAGGTGCCCCCAAACAACAATTCTCGGGTTATCATGGCAGTGACTATGGTCTTGGCAGGATTCAAGGCTGCTTGGACAAAATCTCTGGGGTGATGTCCATGACTGAGTTCATAGCCTGGGCAACCTCAGGCACCATGGGAAGATTTCCAGCAGGTGGCTGCAGATGACTTAGGTAAGGCATCCTCAACTCATTCTCCTTACTACTAGTCCCATTTTCATCCCCAGAGCACATCAGGTTCAAAAGAGGTTACTTTTATTGTTGTTGTTGAGGTCTTACTCTGTTGCCAGGCTAGAGTGCAGTGGTTCGATCATGGGTCACAGCAGCCTCGACCTTACAGGCTCAGGCCATCTTCCTGCCTCAGCCTTCCAAGTAGCTGGGACTATAGGTGCAAGTCACCACACTTGGCTTAGTTTTTTATTTTTTGTAGAGACGGGGTCTTGTTGTGTTGCCTAGGCTGGCCTTGAACTCCTGGGCTCAAGGGGTCCCCCTGCCTTGGCCTCCCAAAGTGCTGGGATTACGGGCGTGAACCACAGTGCCTGGCCGAACTTGTAATTTTATTTCTGATTATAGTAATGTGTGTCTTCTTTATTTTTTTTGTGATCAATATAGCCAAAGGTTTATCAATTTTATTGATCCTAGCAAAGAATCAACTTTTTGTTTCACTGATTTTCTCTATTACTTTTCTGCTTTTTATTCCATCAGTTTCTCCTATGATCCTTGATATTTCCTTCTGTCTACTTACTTTGGATTGAGTTTGCTTTGATGATTAATTTTAGATCTTTTTCACTCCCTCTAAGCCTTGCTTTCACAGCATCTTCCAGTCCTTTTGATAAATTGTAGTTTCATTTTCATTTGGTTAAGATAGTTAAAACTTTTGCTGTGATTTCTTCTTTGTCTCAAGATTATTTGGAAATGTCCTTTTAATTTCCTTGTATTTAGAGCTTTTCCAGGTTTCTTTCTGCTGACGATTTCTAATATATTTTTATTGTGGTCAGAAAGCACACTTTTGCCAGGCATGGTGGCTCAAGTCTGTAATCCCAGCACTTTGGGAGGCTGAGGCAAGAGGATTGCCTGAGACCAGAGGTTCGAGACTAACGGGCAACTTGGTGAGACCTCGTCTCTACAATAAATCAGAAAATTAGCTGGGTATGGTGGCTCACACCTGTAGTTCCAGCTACTTGGAAGGCTGAGGCAGAAGGATTATCTGAGCCCAGCAGGTTGAGGCTGCGGTGGCCATGACTGGCCTACTGTACTCTAACCTGGGCAATAGAGTGAGAATCCAACTGAAAAAAAGAAAAAGAAAGCATATTTCTCCATAGAAGGACCCAGCAAAAAGACACAACCTTTGAAACAGAAAGCTGTCACCAGACATTGAACCTATTGATGTCTTGACTTTGGACTTCTCAGTCTCCAGAACTCTGAGCAATAAACTTTTTGTTGTTTGCAAGCTACCCAGTCCAAGGTATTTTGCTACAGCAGCTCAATTGCACTAAGGCAGATTTTTTGTTTGTTTGTTTTGTTTTTGAGAGTAGTTAAACCATTATAATTAAAAAAAAAACTTTTAAACTTTATCTGTCATTTTTTCATTTGGAGTGGATGAGGGTTAAAGGAATGAAATCACAGCACCCTCATCAGTGCCAGTCTTTCCCACCCCACTCCTTGTCCCAGCCTAATTTGGCAGTTTGAAGAAAAAATGCTGGGTGAAGAGCTCTGTGAATGAAGTGCAGATGGTAGTGATGGCATTGACAATAGCAAAGATTTAGTTTTCTTAGACCTGGAGGAGACGACTTTCTAATGGTTGGTTCAGCTCTGGGAAACTGTTTCAGGCAATGTTTTAGATAACGTTGTACCAAGATATTTAAAATGGTCTGTTCTTATCTCAGTTTTAACTGAGGTATTGAGATAACAGATGTCATATTCTAAAGCAAAGCGTTAGACCACCTTCAAGGATTTGCAGAAAAGGTGTTGGAAAATTGATCTAAGTAGACCACACATCTCTAGCCTATAAAATAGGTTGGGGAGACCAAGAAAAGTATAGTTAGAAGTCAGAGGAGAATTTTCTTGTCTTGAATTTGTCTAGTATTGTTCTTCAGAATTTGAGCTCCATGAGAGCAAAAATTGTTATATTTTGTTCCTATTAGGGATGAATGATTGTACAAATATTTAAAGGACACTGTCACTGTGTAAGAGTTTCAGAAGGGAGAATGAGAATCATCCTGTCTCAAGTCTTAGGAAAAGTGCTGTAACAGGGTCACAGAGAAAGTTGAACTGGTATCTTTTTTAAAAAAAAAGACAGTCTTACTCTGTCATTCAGGCTGGAGTACAGAGGAGTGATCATAGTTCACTGCATCCTCCAGCCCCTGGGCTGAAGGGATCCTCCTGTCTCAACCTCCTGTGCTGCTGGGACAACAGATACATGCCACCATGCCTGGTTGTTTTTTTTTTTTCTTTTTGTAGTGATGGGAGTTTTGCTTTTTTGCCCAAATTGGTCTTGAACTCCTGGCCTCAAGCGATCCTTTTGCTTGGCCTTCTAAAGCACTGGGATTACAGGTATGAGCGACGACTCCTGGCTTAGTGTCCCTCTTATGTGAGAGCTTGGGTAGCTGCTCATTTGAGGCTGGAATAACAAGAAGGGCTGTGTTGGGATGGCCTGCCCCCTGGAGCTCATTCATTGGGGAAGAAGATGGTTGAGTGATTTCTGTGGATCAGCTGCGGGCTGGACACGTGAGTATAAGAGCTGAAGTCAGGCCATCTCAGACAATGTCCAAGAGGCTTGGAAGGAAGAGGTAAACCACTCAGAAGTGAGTCTCAAGGCTCTCAGAGGCTATGCAAGGAATTGTGGGAGACACCTGAAGTTTTTCTTGCACCTCCATGAAAACTCAGCAAAAAGTAAGGACACGTTTTTGTCTTGTTTTGTAATATTTCATTTTTTTCTAAACTTTTCCAATGTTTTAGATAGCTGAAATTATTTTAGAATTTATTTTATCCTAAAATCAAAGAAATCTACTTAAAAATATTTTTATTATATATAAAATGTATTGTTGTCTTGAAGGGGAGAGATTAAACACTCACCTTCTCAACCCACAGCAATATAGTCCACATCTGAAGAGGCCCAAACACGTGAAACTGACTTATCGGAGAGTTCTCTGACTTGTGGAAGAGAGGAATCAACTCTAAAGACACCAGCAAAAGTGTAAATAAGAAGCAAAATTATGACAAAAGCTACCTTTTCATAAGTTTTATAAATGTTCCCTGTTTACCTTAGTGTTTCTCATGCTATAGAACATTTTCTGATAATGTAATGGTGACAGCTGAGTTACAGTGTCATATTAAGGCTAGTCATACAGAGTACAAAGAAACATGAACAGAATATTTTGAACATAGATATGATGAACTCTTTTTTTTTTTAAATAAAGGTGGAGTCTCACTATGTTGCCCAGGCTGGTCTGGAACTCCTAGACACAAGCAATCCTCCCACCTTGGCCTCCCAAAGTGCTGGGATTGTAGGCATAAGCCACCACACCCAGCCATGATGAACTCTATAATCCAATAATCATCTGTTACAGCTTTTCAAACTAGAAGTGAAACAGCGACTGAAACTTCTTACGAGGTGAGTCACCACATGCCATGGCCTGGAAGAGTACATACAGTAGTAGAGAGACTAATAATAACACCTTGGGTAGTTGGCATCACTGAACGCCTGCTGGATAGAAAGTGATCAAGAGAAATTCCACAACTGTCCCCTTTCAGTGATACTATAACTCAAAGTCAAGAGTTAGCGGCAAACATCAAGACTAAGTTAAAATCTCCTCTGTGGAATTGAGCTCTTCCCTTTATTTTATTATTATTTTTTGAGTTGGATCTCACTTTGTTGCCCAGGCTGGAGTACAGTGGCACATTCATGGCCACTGCAACCTCGAACTGCTGGGCTCAGGCGATATTTCTGCCTCAGCCTTCCAAGTAACTGAAACTACAGGCATGCGCCACCACACCTAGCTAATTTTTTGATTTATTGTAGAGATGATGTCTCACCAAGTTGCCCAAACTGGTCTCGAATCCATGGGCTCAGGCAATCCTCTCACCTCAGCCTCCCAAAGTACTGGGATTACAGGCGTGATCCACCACGCCCAGCTGAGCTCTTGCCTTTAAAGGAACGAATCCATGCATGTGCCTAGACTTAGCAGTTGTGCTTATGTTTGTTTCAGCTGAGCACTGACTAATCACCAAAGAAGATCTTCTTTTATGTGAATGCAATAGACACGAGTGGGGCTGAAATCTTCAAAGCGTTACATAACTTTGCCTGATTTTCCTGCAAAACTGCAGGTGTCGTAGCCCAAATCAAGGTAGTGCCGCTAAACTCAACCAACAGTCATCGTATTTCTCACCACCAAGCACCAGCAGGGGGGAAAAATCACCGCAGAACATCTTTGATGAAGCAGTAAAAATGCTTCGTTTTACACAATCTCTTCCCTGGAATATGTGTCTTTTTAATATTCTCTGTTGTGTCAGAAGGATGCATAAAGCACTTCTGCTGCATACCAAAATAAGATGGCTTTTCCTCACACGAGGAGAAGCCCTTTTGTGATTGTTAGAGATGAGAGCTGACCCAACTGCTTTACTGTGGGAACACCAGTTGAAAGAATGATGGACAGACCAACTTTGGGTCTTCAGATCTGGGTATTTGGTAGACACTAACAATGAGCAAAGTGAGCTTGCTTGACAGTAGTTATTTGTGAGCTATTTGTTGAAAATAGTAAAATGCAAGCTTTGCTGCAAAACTTGGAATTTTGGGAATCTTGTGTCTGCCACCATGAGCTTGGCAGCTTCCCAGGACTTCAATTCTTCTGATGAGATCAGTGGTGATACTAATGGTTGTGATTTTTTAAAAATCTTGTATAATCGTGTCAGTATTTAGAGTATCTGCATAATCCTGTGAACCAATATTTTCTTTTCTTTTTGAGTGGGAGTCTCACTCTGTCACTCAGGCTGGAGTTCAGTGGCATGCTCAAGGCCACCGTCCCTGACCTGCTGGGCTCAGGTGATCCTTCCTCCTCAGCCTTCCAAGTAGCTGGAACCACAGGTGAGCACTACCACGCCTGGCTAATTTTTTGATTTATTGTAGAGATGAGGTCTTGCCAAGTTGCTCAGGCTGGTCTTGAACCCTTGGGCTCAGGCAATCCCCTTGCTTCTGCCTCCCAAAGTGCTGGTATTGTAGGTGTGAGCCACTGCACCTGGCTGAACCAATGTTTTCAAATGACTGACCCAAATGTAACAGAATCATGCATGGGTAAAAAAAAAAAAAGTCACACAAACTGCAAGATAAAGCAATAGATTTTAATGTAACAGAGCATGAAAAGTTGATTGATATGATTTCAATATCCAAATTGCAACTAACCTTTAAGAAATAATCACCTGTCAAACTTGTGTGTAGCATTAAAAAAGAACATCCTCAATTATCTATTAAAATACTTCTCCCTTCTCTAAAACTACTTATCTATATCTGTGTAAGGTCAGAGTTTTCATAATACACTTCATTCAAAACTATATACTATGATAATTTGAATCTAGAAGCAGATATGAGAATCTAGTTGTCTTCTCTTAAGTCAAACATGAAAAAGTTTTTACAAAAATATAAAACAATGCTTCCTTCTTATTAACATTTTTTGGAGTTTGGAAAATATAGTTCTTTTTCATAAAAATATATTATTTATTTGAACATATAATGGATTTTATTGTTATTTTAAAATAAATTATTTTAGATACATAAATATTTTTAAATTGTCCCAGCTTTGAGTTAAATATAACAAATATCAAAACATATAATCCATACAGATACTAGGTCTTTAGGATTCTCAAATTTTAAGTTATTTAAAGGAATCCTGAGTCCAAAACAATTTTTTTTTCCCGAGTTGGGGTCTCACTCTTTGCCCAGGCTAGAGTGCAGTGACACTATTGTGGCTTATTACATCCTTGAACTCCTGGTGTCAAGCTATCCTCTTGCCTCAGCCTCCAAGTAGCTGGGATTAAAGGTGTGCACCACCAGGCCTGGCTAATTTTTTGATTTTGTGTAGAGACAGGGTCTTGCTATGTTGCCCAGGCTGGTCTTGAACTCCTGGGCTCAAGCAACCTTCCTACCTCAGCCTCCCAAAGTGCTGGGATTACAACTATGAGCCACAGTGCCTGGCCCAAGTCCAAAAAATTTTGAGAACCTCTAGATTTGAGTAAGGAGGGCAGAGGAGTTTTGGAGGTTTGAAGAGATGAGAAAAGATGTGCAATAATTCTGTTGATTTGGCAGAGTGGGGAAGTGATTGGCCTAGCTGATGGAGCAGGATCAGCGTGGTCGTTTGGTTTTCTCCAGCTGCATTTAAGTGTCCAAGTACAGGCTTGGAGCAAGTGAAGATGCAATTTTTTTTTTTTGAGTTGGAGTCTCACTCTGTTGCCCAGGCTGAAGTGCAGCGGCACACTCACGGCCACCCCAGCGTCGACCTGCTGGGCTTCGGCGATCCTTCCACCTCAGCCTTCCAAGTAGCCGGAGCTACAGGTATGCGCTACCACGCCTGGTTCATTTTTTATTTACTGTAAAGACGAGGTCTCGCCAAGTTGCCTGGGCTGGTCTCGAATCCGCGGGCTCAGGCAATCCACTTGCCTGGGCCTCCCAAAGTGCTGGGATGACAGGCTGAGCCACCGAACCCGGCCTGAAGACGTGATTTTAACCTAGATTGACTTTGCCAGATTGGTGAAAAAAATGGGAGAGTAGAGTGAGGGGTTCTGTGTACCCAGGAAAGTGATTACAGTGATGCACAGTGGACTCTAATCTGGGTGAAAGAATGGGAGGCAGGAAGGAGATGAGGCAGCGTGAAAACAGTGAGGAACAATTAATCACAGGCTCTGATAAGGCGACAGAACTGCCGGAGTTGGGGCCGTGGTTAGAGTCAGCTGGAAGGACCAAGGGGGGGAGGGGCGGCAAGAGTGTGCGCTTACAATTAGATCACGGAGGGGATGGAGCTACCATTCGTGGGCCAAGCACACGGCAATGGCAGTGGGTGGCTGAGCTGGAGTGGAGGACAAGGTCACAGGAACTTGGGAGGATCAGCTGTCTTCACGCAGGGCTGGTGTTACCTGGCAGATCAGTTTGTCCAGTTTAGTTGTTAAAATTCTCTTTCTTTCTTTCTTTCTTTCTTTCTTTCTTTCTCTCTCTCTCTTTCTCTCTTTCTCTCTTTTTCTCCTTCCTTCCTTCTTTCCGAGTGGGAGTCTCACTCCACTGCCCAGGCTGGAGTACAGTGGCACACTCACGGCCACCACAGCCTCAACCTGCTGGGCTCAGGTGATCCTTCTGCCTCAGCCTTCTAAGTAGCTGGAACTACAGGCATGTGCCATCACGCCCAGCTAATTTTTTGGTTTATTGTAGAGACGAGGTCTCATCAAGTTGCCCAGGCTGGTCTTGAACCCATGGGCTCAGGCAATCCTCTTGCCTAGGCCTCCCAAAGTGCTAGGATTATAGGCGTGAGCAACCGCACCCAGCCTTAAAATTCTTTCATATCAGTTGGTCAATGGCTGCTGTTTGAGTCCCCTGAGTGCTCTCTTACTGCTTTGGCCACCCCGGGCCCTGTCTCCGGACCAAGACCTCACCACAGTTTAATCCGGGAATTAAAATACCAGGTCTGGCTGGAGGCCCTTCAGGGGATTGACTTTGCTTCTGATTGGACTGTACTTTATCTGAACATTATCTATGTCCATGAATATTAAAATCAACGAGAATTGAGATAGACACAGTGTTGGAGAGAAAGACAATGAACATAGGCTAAGATCTTCAGGGAGTAAAGACCAGGGCCTAGGGGTCCGAAGATGCCTTCCTTTGGCAAGAGGAGAATGTCACTATCTGAGGCAAGGGGCTTCAGGGCTGAGGATTTTCGGAGGAGGAGGGGACAAAGGTCTAGAACTCAAAAGGAGGAGGAAGCAGACTGCTAACCCACTTCTAGGCCCAATGGCAGGAGGATGTGGGAGAGAAAGCAACCCCCGCTCTTGAGGGCTACAGAAGGAACAGGACTCTCAGGAGGGCTGCATTTCCAGAAGGTGAAAGGAACTTCAGAGAAGAGATTGAGGGTGGAGAGTAGGCTCACAATCCTATCAGATGCAACGAACGTTGTGTATTGTCCCTTCACTATCTTGAAATAGAGTTCACAGATAATTTAACTTGTTCATACACTTTTTTTTTTGAGTCAGAGTCTCACTCTGTTGCCCAGGCTGGAGTGCAGTGGCCTGATCACAGCTCAGCCTCAACCTGCTGGGCTCAGACAATCCTTCTACCTCAGCCTTCAAAGTAGTTGGGATGACAGATGTGTGCCACCCCACTGGGCTAATTTTTTTAAAAATTTACTGTAGAGACAAGGTCTCACCATATTGCCCAAGCAGGTTTTAAACTCCTGGGCTCAGGCAATCCTCTCACCTTGGCCTCCCAAAGTGCTGGGATTACAGGAGTGAGATGTTGCACCTGGCCTAGACATAATTTTTAAAAAGTGAATCTAATATATAAAGGAGAAATAAAAGCTGAGCATTTCTTTTTTTTTTTTTTTGAGTTGGAGTCTCACTCCTTCGCCCAGGCTGGAGTGCACTGGCATGTATGCTCACAGCCACCCCAGCGTCGACCTGCTGGGCTCCGGCGATCCTTCCGCCTTAACCTTCCAAGTAGCCGGAACTACAGATGCTCACTACCATGCCCAGCTATTTTTAATTTTTATTGTAGAGACGAGGTCTCGCCAAATTGCCCAGGCTGGTCTCGAACCTACAGGCTCAGGCCATTCACTTGCTTTGGCCTCCCAAAATGCTGGGATTACAGGTTGAGCCACCGGGCCCGGCCAAAGCAGAGCGTTTCTAAATTAAATAATGTATATTTCAAGATGTAAAAGCTTGGGAACACCTCCAGTCAGTGTTAGGATAAAGTGGTGATATTCTTGCATTTGTATACAGAATTATCATGAATGATGGACACCCACAGATGAAGAAAGATACTGTTGTATTGGATTGATGACTCAAATACTGTGAGCTTTTTTTGCCTTTGGTGATGTGATTTTTCCAAAATAATAAATCACTCCTGATAAAGTTTCAAATATAGTAAATTACAATCTTCTCTTGATGTACACAGTAATTGCATTCTTGGAAAATTCAGCACATATTAAAGCCATGCAAAAAATGTTTTAAGTTTATATGTAAAACAGAGTCAGAGTCTACCCTCAAATAACTATAATTGAGTTTTCACCCACATGAATGTCTAGCAGATATTTGAAAATCACGCAATTTATGGAACAATTCTCCATATGCAGGGCTGTCTCATGATCACAGAACATCAAGCATCCTTGGTTCCCATGCATTTAGTGACATTAGTGCTTTGCAATCACCCTTACAATTAAAAATATCCCCACAAATTTTCAGAATTCTCCATAAGGACTGGTACCATCCCTGCTAACTCCCTGTTGCAGGAGATTTGTGGATGAACAAATGTGTGGACACAGGGGTACGTTGTGTGATTAGCATTTGAGAAGGGGGGGTGTTGAGGTCAATTTGGGAAGAGCCCTACAGAGAGATGCAAATCTGTGGGGACACAGTCTCTGTTCCAGAGGGGCTGGCAATCTGGTGAGCAGATAACAGAGGAGTCTTTTAAGGGCATTGAAATTGGTAGTTATTGTCTTTGTCCATGTTGTGCTGCTGCAATGGAATGCCACAGACTGGTAATTTATAAATAATAGTTGTATAGTTGGCTCATGGTTCTGGAGGCTGGGAAGTCCAAGATTGAGGGCAGCATCTGGTAAGGGCCTTCTTGCTGTGTTGTAACACATGGCAAGAGTGTGCACATGCGTGAGAGAGCAAGAGATTGAACTTGCAGTCTCAAGCCTTTTTATAATCAGTATTAGTCCATTCGCAAAGGTAGAGCCCCCATGACCTAAATACCTCCCATTAGACTGCACTTCCCAATACTTGTACGGGTACCAACACATGCTTTTGAGGAGGCACATTCAAACCACAGCAATTACATAAACTAAGGTTTTTATTTATCTTAACAATACAAGATAAGACAGGAAGACCCACAGTAGTAATACTTTTAACAGAAGCATTCAATCAAGGCCCTCTGGATTTTATAAGCATTCTCTTGTCAACTCAGATTCTAAAATATCTGACAGAGGCTTTTCTACATAAGAAAAATGATACTTAGTTGCTTGGCTTTTATTGAAATTCAATTTAATAACGTTGTAAGTTTATACCATACCTTTTTCTTTTCTTTTTTCATATTAGGGTCTTACTCTGTCACACAGACTGGAGTGTAGTGGCATGCTCGTGGCTCACCACAGCCTTGACCTCTCGAGCCCAGGTGATCCTTTCACCTCAGCCTCCTGACTTGTTGAGACTACAGATGTGTGCCACCATGTGTGGCTTATTTTTAAATTTGGTAGAGACAAGATCTCACTATTTGCCTAGGCTGGTCTTGAACTCCTGGGCTCAAGCAGTCCTCTTGCCTCAGCCTCCCAAAGTGCTGGGATTACAGGCTTGAGCCACCACACTTGGTTCATATATTTTTCTTAAGGTTTTAAGCCTTTAGTAATGTTTTATTTCATCTAGATTAGTTTATTGTAAGAATACATACAGTACATGACACATATAACATATAAAATACGTGTTAATTGACTGTTTATGTTATTGGTAAGGATTTTGGTCAATAGTAGACTATTAGTAAGTTTCTGAGGAGTCAAAAGTTATACATGGATCTTTATCTGCACAGGGATTAGTTCTCCCCACCTCCTGTGCTGTTCAAGAGTTAACAGTATTTAATTCTCCCAAGATGCCAAACACCCTACAAGACTGATTTACTGACATCCTTTAGCATGGAAATTCTAGTTACAAACATAATATTCCTATAAAGATCTCAAAACATTTCAGTCTTTTAGACAGCCAAATACTGTATACAAACTAAACAAAACTTTTTTTTTTGAGTCAGAGTCTCACTCTGTCACCCAGGTGGGAGTGCAGTGGCATGCTCACAGCCACCCCAGCGTCGACCTGCTGGGCTCAGGCAATTCTTCTGCCTCAGCGTTCCAATTAGCTGGAACTACAGATATGAGCTACCATGCCTTGCTAATTTTTTGATATATTGTAGAGCTGAGACCTCACCAAGTTGTCCAGGCTGGTCTCAAACCCCTGAGCTCAGGCAATCCTCTCACCTCAGCCTCCTAAATTGCTGGGATTATAGGTTTGAGCCATCGTGCTTGGCTAAACAAATCTTTATGCATGTTTTAAAGTAACATTATGCTTTATTTTTATTTTTTTTATTTTTGAGTTGGAGTCTGACTCTGTCGCCCAGACTGGAGTGCAGTGGCCGCTCCCGGCCACGGCAGCCTCGACCTGCTGGGCTCTGGCGATCCTTCCGCCTCAGCCTTCCAAGTAGCTGGAACTACAGGTGCGCGCTACTACACCCGGCTAATTTTTGATTTATTGTAGAGATGAGGTCTCGCCACGTTGCCCAGGTGGGTCCCGAACCCACGGGCTCAGGCAATCCACTCACCTCAGCCTCCCAAAGTGTGGGATTACAGGCTGAGCCACCAAGCCGGGTTAAAATTATGCTTTATAATAATTAAACATTTTAAATTAAAATTATGATTAATGTCTGATTTCCTTAAATGTTTCAAACACCCTAAATAACCATTATAAACAATTTTTCTTAAATTCAAAACTTATTTCTAAACACAAAAGCATTAATCCCATGGATTTCACTTACCTTATTATCTCTGTAGTTTATTCTTAACTTTCTTGAGTAGCAAAGTCATGCCCCCATCTACGGAGCAATGAACCATCTCCAGCCAACAGAGTCTCAGCCCATGACTGGGAATACAGATTCAAGCTCAAAGTCAGAGGTGCTGACCTGCAACTCAGATAGTAATTCTTGCTACCCAAGGCCAGGTTTACCTCCCTAACTTTGTCTTAAGGTCATGGGAATTTAAATCCCAACTTTTCTTATGATTTGGATCATGAGTTATAAGAACTTACACTCCTTAGTCAAAATGTTAAGTCTTTACTGTAACTTCTTTCATAACTCTCTATTGTCTGATAAAGTTTTCTGTTCTTCCAGTATGTTGATACAGTACCTGTCTCACTGATCTAATTTTTGTAATTATTTTGTTGACATCCCTCTTTTGTGCCCCACCTGAAGCCTATGCAGTCTAGCATAATGCCTGAAACAGTTGTTTAAATGCATTTATTCAATCAAAATGTACTGAGCACCTCCTATGTGCCAGGAACTATTCCAGGCTTTGGAAATACCATAAAAAACAAAACAGAAAAAAAAAAAAAATCCCTGCCCTCATGGAGCTTCCTTTCCAGTGGGACCATTTACCTTCTCACTATTTTGAGCTAACACTTGCGTCAGGGACTAAGTCCTTGGGAAACCCCGACTGGCTCGAGCCCAGCATATAATAATAACACAGTGATAGCTAGTGATTCATAGGGCTTACTGTGAGCCCAGCATCATTCTAATGACTTTGCAAGTGTCTCTCATGGAATCCTCTCGATACCCCAATGCCGGAAGGTGGGAAGTTCCCAAATAAGAAAGCAGTCATCTCGGCATTCAGTCATTTGTTTCCATTCCACAGTCAGTAAGGAGCAAGGCCTGGGTTCTAGTTTATAATTTTAAAAAATGTGTGTGTGTATATATATATATTCAGGGTCTTGCTATGTTGCCCAGGCTTATCTCAAACTCCTAGGCTCAAGAGATCCTCCTGCCTTGGCCTCCCGAAGTGCTGGGTTTACAGGCATGAGCCTTGGCACCTGGCTAGGGCCTAGATTCTAAATCAGTCAATTTTCTGGCTCATATTTACCCACTGTGCCACATGGCCTCCCAGAGTAGCGTGAAATAAATGTTTGCCAAAAAAAAGAAAAAATAAACCCCACGGGAAATTCGTGGGTTTTCTCTAACCAGCTGGTGACCTTGGTTTGCTGACAAACCCCCCACACACTCCCCAGCTCCCCACCCACCCCTCCTTCTGCTCCGGCTGGCTGCATGCCTGATGCTGTTTTATTTATGTAATATCCTTAATCTAAACCAATGTACACCAGGTGTCTCGAGTCAGATTCTGTTAGGAAACTCTTGCCCTGCATTTGTGATAGCGGAAAAATGGGATTAGACGAAGCCATAAGGGGAAAATGGTGAAATGTCTTCCATTCATCTCCACCTCCCCTTCCATGACTGGTCACATACAGACCAGATGCAATAGACAGGTGCCTTCCTGGGACAGCCACGGGACCCTCATGTTTGTACATCAACCAGCACTTGGAAAAATACACAGACACAACTTTACTTGGATTCTTGCCCCTGAAGGGCATGACCAAGGTCACTAAAGTAAATTCTTAATAAAGCCAAGGTAAGGGGTCTTTGCTCCCCAAGCCCACGTCTGTGCTGCCCTGTGAGAGTGAATGGTCTCAAATTGCTTCTCAATGGACAAACCAGAAGGGTCCTGCTGGCCTGAAAGGCAGTGACAACGACCTTTAGCAGTCCCCGGTCATTGGTGTGTTGAGCCATACTCTGACTAAAGCACCCTGCAGACATTGTCTCTTTTATTTTTTAAAAAAGTTATTTATTTATTTATTTAATTTTGGGGACACAGGTTCTCACTCTTTAGCCCAGACTGGAGTGCAGTGGTACGATCACGGTTCACTGCAGCCTCAAACTTCTAGGCTCAAGTGATCCTTCTGCCTCAGCCTCCAAGTAGCTAGGACTATGGGAATGTGCTACCACACCTGGCTACATATTTTTGGTTGAGAGATGAGGTCTCACTCTGTTGCCCAGGCTGTTCTCATAATTCCTAGACTCAAGCTATCCTCCCATCTCAGCCACCCAGTATGCTGGGATTACAGGTGTGAGCCACCATGCCCAGCTGACACTGTCTCTTTCAAACTTCACAACAAGTTGATGAGGTCAATAATTTTACAAATAAGGAAACAGGCTTAAAGCTGAGACTTTCCCTCCTCACACTAGTCTCACACATCTGTTGAAGCACTTATGCTGTATTGTAATAATTTTGTTCCCAGTATAAAACAAGAGTTTAATGTAACATGATTCTACAACTTAGAAACCTCAAGCGTAGCAGTTAGAAACCCTGCCATTTTGGAGCTGTGAGCGATTTTGAGTCTTCTGTGAGATGGAGGCTTGACTTCACCTTTGGAGCAGATTGCCTCTTTGCTTTGGAAAATCTCCAGGGTGTGCTTCTAGACGCAGGGCACCAGAATATAAACCAGGTGCCTGCCCTGGCTCTTAGGGGAAATCGTGAACACACCATTTATAGGTGCTTTGGACGGGGAAGCGAATGCCCCGCTTGGTGATGCAAACCGTTGTGTGTGGTTGTCGCAGACCCGCATCTCGACTCCTGCTTTGTTGGGAAGAGGGTGAGTAGAGCCGCTTCTTGGCTGTGATTGAATGGCGCTCTCATTGCTGTTGATGTGCTGCTTGCTTCTGATGGGCCTGGACTGGCCCCCTTGCTTGCAGAAAGTGTTGAGCAGAGGACAGAAGCTGGGCTGGCAGGATTCCTGGCTCTGGGACATGTGACAGAGACTCTCAGAGACACTTCAGCTACCTGGGGCACATCACACCTGCAGTGAGGCTTCAGAATATAGCAAGGAGAGTCCATCACCCGGAGCCCAGCACTGTACAGGCGCTTCAGGCTGTGGTGCCTTGGGGACACCAGGAGATAGCCCCCCGATGCAGCGATGGCAATTTCCTGAAAGCCATCAGCTGTGACCACAAACTGAGACCCTCTCCAGTCTGCTTCTGAAGCAGAGAGTGACAGCTGAAGTGACAGGCAAACCAGGATTCGGGGTGGGGGACATAGGGTGGCCCTTGTGCCTAGATGCTTTTTTAGCCCCTCCCCCAGATTGCTTAAATAGGAGTATGAATATTCATGGGACTCAAAAAAAACAACTTCCAATTTCTTGTTTCTGATCATGATTAAACAAAAGCCACAACAAAAACAGTGGTCTCTTCATGTTTCCTTAATTTTACTTAACAATTAAACTGTAATTCTGTTTTTCTCATCTAATAGTTAAGTCTCAGTAACTAAAGTCTCATCCAAGGCAGGGCACAGTGGTTCAAGCCTGTAATCCCAGCACTTTGGGAGGCCAAGGTAAGGGGATTGCTGGAGCCCACGGGTTCAAGAACAGCCTGGGCCACATGGTGAGACCTTGTCTCTACAATAAATCAAAAAATCAGCCAGGCATAGTAGTGCACACCTGTAGTTCCTGCTACTTGGAAGGCTGAGGCGGAAGGATCCTCGGCGCCCAGCAGGTGATGCTGGGGTGGCAGTGAGCATGCCACTACACTCCAGCCTGGGTGACTCCAACTCAAAAAAATAATAAATAAATAAAGTCTCATCCAATAGTTCAGTATCAAAATCTAAAATGATTTTGATAAGAAGATAAGGACAAGTAAGATGATGGGGGTTGGTTCAAGTCACTGCGATTTTGACATTGAAAAATACCATGACTGCTTTTTATCCTCCTGGGCTGGTGAACATGAACACAGCAGTTACTTAGGCTTGTCACCATCTGTACAAGCTAGGGCTTAATTTGGGTGCAGGTAACAGAAAAACCCAAAATACCAGTGACGTAGACAGTAGGCATTGTTGCAGTAGTGACCGCCAATGAATCACTCCTTGCAGGAACTGTGTCTTTGGGTGACTTGCTTAGGTCACTGGGACATTGGCATATGGGACACAAGCAGAGGCCACTTGCATACTGGGGTTTGACTGCTCTTATTTTTTGCTTTTGTTTTATTTTGGAAGCCCGAGACTGCCATGTGAAGGAAGCTTAGGCTATATTTACTGGAGGATGAGACCAGGTAGAGCAGAAATGTGCCATCCCGGCCGAGGCCCCCAGACCGACCATCCTGCCAACCGCCAGACATGTAGAGCCAGCCTAGAATGACATTAGCTCTATCCAACCCTCCAGCACCCAGCAGACCCACAGAATGGAAGGTCAATAAGACGACTGTTGTTTTAGGCCATGAGGTTGGAAGTAGTGTGTTATTTAGTGAAATCTAACAGATATGTAAAGTATACACACTTATTTTCTTTCTCTTATAAATGAGAAATATGAAGTCCAGGCATGGTACAAGGACCAGGCTTACTCCATCTTGGTGTTCTTACATCCTTGGTCTGTGGCTTATACTTTCTGATCCAATATGGTTGCCCAAGCTCCAGCCATTGCAGTTTGGTTTCTAGGTGGTAGGACATGGGGTAGAGGGGCCAGGCATGGTGGCTCACACCTGTAAGTCCAACACTTTGAGAGGCTGAGGTGGGAGGATTGCTTGAGCTCAGGAGTTCAAGACCAACCTGGGCAACATAGGGAGACCTCATCCCTACAAAAAATTCGCAGGGTGTGGGGTGCACGCACAGTGCCAGCTGAGGAGGGAGGATTGCTTGAGTCCAGGAGTTTGAGACTGTTAATAAACTGTGAGCACGCCACTGCACTCCAGTCTAGGGCACAGAGTGAGACCCCAACTCAAAAAAAAAGGTGTTAAGGAGAGGTGATGAAAGAAGGGAATGCCCTTTGTCCTTTATAGAAACTCCCAGAAGCTTCACATCCCATTTATGTTTACATCTCATTGACCAGAACTTAGTCACATGTTCGTAGCCAGTTACAAGCGAGATTGGGAAAGGTTGTCTTACTTCAGCTCAGCTAAAAATCTGGTTTTGTTTGGTGTTTTTACTAGACAAGAAGGGAGACAGAATTGGGGGGGGAAATGAGCAGCATCTGTATAAGTTCTCTCAGCTATGAACCTTTCAGCATGGAAATTCATCTTCGAATCTCCAGCACTTTGTAGGTTCTCGGTAATGGTGGGAATGTAGTTGAGTGGGTGAAGGACTGTCTATTCTTCAGACCACTGAAGGGGCACTCACAAATTTAGGAACTGCACTCCACTCCGAGCCAAAGGTCAGCATAGCCCTACTCTGAGTGATGAGACCCAGGTCTTCTAGAAGGGCTTCAGAATGTAGCAAAAGGACAGGGGCTTCAAAGTCAGAAATCCTGTTTCTGTCACTTATTTCCTGTGTGACACTGAGCAAAGTTCCTCATCCTGAATATCCTTACCTTTAGGCTCGGTGGCTCAGTCCGTCATCCCAGCCCCTGGGGAGGCCAAGGTGAGTGGACTGCCTGAGCCCGCGGGTTCAAGACCAGCCCGGGCAACTCAGTGAGACCTCGTCTCTACAATAAATCAAAAAATTAGCCGGGCATGGTAGTGTGTGTCTGTAGTTCCAGCTGCTCAGAAGGCTGAGGCGGAAGGATTGCCGGAGCCCAGCAGGTCGACGCTGGGGTGGCCATGCGTGAGTGTGCCACTGCGTACCAGCCTGGACGACAGAGCGAGACTCCAACGCAAAAAAAAAAAAAAAAAGTGAAAATAAAAAATTCTACCTCAATGGGGACTAATTGCTTAATGGGTACAGAGTTTTTATCTGGGGTGATGAAAATGTTTTGGAAATAGACAGTGGTGGTGACTGTACAGCATTGTGAATGTAATTACTGCCACTGAAATGTACACTTACAAATGGTTTAGGAAGTTTTCTACTGCACAAGTTTGCCATTTTTCTGTGTGTGCCTCCTGTGAGTTCATGGAAAAACATGACAAGAGAAACCATGAAAAGGGCAAAAGGAGAATGCCATTATAACAGAGTGGGCTAGGATTGGGGGAGAGGATGAATGACAGCAGTGGGAAGACAGTCATTCAGTTTTCCAGGGACTCTGTAACCTGTAACCAGAATCCTTTGTGATGCCTGGGCAACATGCAGATCTCACAGAGAAATGCCTGACATGCAGAATGAGCAATGCAGCAGTCCTCTGGCGGCCCTCAGGGCAAGATGGATGGTGCTTATGGTTGCAAACTCACAAAAACTTTATAAACTGAGCTGGTTGAGACAGAACTTGCTCAATCTGGTCAGAACTAGTCTATCAACTTCAATCAATGCTTAATGAGCACCTCTGCGCAGTCATTAGGGCCATTAATGAATAGTTGGGTTCTCGCCCCCAGGACATAAGGTCAGATTTCACTTCCCCACTGCCTTAGCATTGGCAAATGAAAGGAGCAGAAGTCATGTGTGTCATATCGGACAGAAAGAATTCCCCTTCCCTTTTCCTGCCTCAGTGACTGCAGAAGCACATGACACGATGAAGCCCCTATCACCAGAGTCTATGAGTCACTGCAGCAAGCCGTGCTTGTCACCCTGCACTAGACATATCGCATGAGTGAGGAATAGACTTTATGGTGGGATGCCATTGTGAGTTGGCACTGTTTGTTCCTGCAGCAATACCTAGCCTATCCTGACTGATGTTCTATGCATTTCTCCCTAGGATGGGTACTTTGTCTTAGAGATTAAACTCTGGAGCCAGAGAGCCTGAGTTTCAGTCCTGGTTACCTACATTCTTCCTGTGTGATCGTGAACAAATCGTTGAACTTCTCTGTGCTTTATTTCCTGTGTTTATAAGATGAGGATAATCACGGAAACCACTTCATAGAGGTTTTGTGAAGATTAAACTATGTGAGCAATTTAATTCTCAAAAATGTTTGATGACGATGCTGCTGATCTCATTTAATTCTCACAACGACTCTATGTAAGACACGTTGTTGTGTTAAAGCAGTTGATGCATTGGTGCTGTGACTGCAACCTAACTTGGTCTGAGTCAGGTTCGAATTGAGATTCGAATTCAGCATTGATGCATCAATCCAACTCTGGGGCATACTTCGATGTCCCTGGAAGATGACCAGCTCCAGTGTTCAGCCACATCTCATTAAATCCTCCTCTGCTCCCCAGAGGCTCATGCACATACTCAACTTCTCCAGTGACCGAAACTGTAAAAAAAAAAAAAATTTCTTCTGAAGCAGACTCAGAGCTACCACCACCAACCTCTGGCCCTCAGTCAGAGACTAGTCCCGCTCTCATGCCTAACAGACAGGCCAGGAGTCTGACCCTTACTTAGACTTGTGATCCACCTGCTTTCCCTTCTGCACCAGACTCACCTCTCAGCGTGCTCAACTTAGATCATTTATTTAAATCCTGAAAAAAAGTAATTGGTGCACAAGGTAAAAATATCCAGAAGATGCGAAAGGGTATCTTCTCTGAACCTGCTCACTAAACTCCCAATTCCCCTCCCCATAGACAACCAGGGTGACCAGTTTCTTCAAAGGGGGTTTTGAATCAGTTTCTCTCTCTCTCTTTTTTTTTTTTTGAGTTGGAGTCTCACTCTGTCGCCCAGGCTGGAGTGCACTGGCATGCTCATGGCCACCCCAGCATCGACCTGCTGGGCTCCGGTGATCCCTCCACCTCAGTCTTCCAAGTAGCCGAAACTACAGGCATGCGCCACAACACCTGGTTAATTTTTTGATTTACTGTAGAGATGAGGTCTCGCCATGTTGCCCAGACTGGTCTCGAACCCACGGGCTCAGGCAATCCTCTTGCCTCGGCCTCCCAAAGTGCTGGGATTATAGGCTTGAGCTACCACGCTCGGCCTGAATCAGTTTCTTGTTTCTTCCTCTGACTGCACCATCCTGGGAATGTTCTTCTGCAGCGAGCACCCTCACCGCCCTCTGGCTGCACCCACAGTTCCCCCACCAGAAAAACGCATCCGAAATCCTCCCTCCCTCCTTCCTGCCTCCTAATCCTGCACAACCCGTTACTTCCCTTCAAGCCCCCTTCTCCGGGAAGAATTTTCTTTTTAGCAATTCCAGCTGTTACTCATCCTTCTTCTTCCTGACAACAGTAATTTCTATTTCTGTCACATATTTGGACATTCTGTCTTATCCGATGCATCCGATGCTAGTTTCTAATTTCTGGGTGTGGGATCCCCTCCCATCTCCAGTTAGCCTGGGATTGACTGTCCATTCCTGAGATAGTATAGGGTAGGGACTCAGTTCCAGCAGATAGGAAACACAAATAGCCAAAAGTCCCAACAGACTTCATGTGTCTGGGCATATCCCACCCCCTTCCTGCTTCCCTTAACAAGCTGACCCAAGTGACACAGCAGAAAAAGGGACCCTCCTCACTTGGCCCATCAGGCCACATTCCCAACCACAAGAGGAACATCTGACTTTAACGCCTTAAGTAATACCTTCCCAGGTCACTGAAGCAAGACTCTGGCACGATCGGATAAGTACCTGGCCAGTCCCAGCTGCCTGGCGACAAGAGAGGGGACTCCAGCATTGACCTTTCACAACTTTTTCCTCATTATAATCTTATTGTAATACTGGAAGCTCTGCCCACAAGTGGGGTTTATCTGCCACCTGCACATGTGATGCCTGTTGGGGCATGACACCTCACTAGGCAGGTGCAGAGAAAATCCCACCTAAACATACTTTCCTGTCACTCTTTCCCACCTCAACTTCCTTAAAATGACAAGAGCTGTGCCCATCAGGGAGCTGGCACCAGGATCTCCTTCCTGCATTCCTTCCTCCCTTGTATTGCTTGAGCCATAAACGTATTAGACTTTGTTGGAGAAAAATCTCTGTTTGTCCTGGTGTTAATTTCTGTTTACATGAGAGTCAATGAACTCAGGGCTCAGGGTGTGGTAACATCTTTGTGACTCCATTGAGACCCCTAAAAGGGAATATCTCCCTGAGGAGGGGAGTGAGAGAGCTGATGGGACCTCCAGGACGTGACCCTCATGGTAGGCAAAGCGGCTGCCTGAAATACTTACTTCAGCATGTCTGTGATTGGTGAGTTCTCCCTTCTTGGTCTTGGGTTTTCTGGCTCCCTCCCTCTCAGGCAAGTTTCCCTTCTCTCTCTCCTGTTTTGCTTCTCTAAAAAAATTTTTTTTTGAGTCGAGGTCTCACTTTATTGTCCAGGCTGGAGTGCAGTGGCATGATTATGGCTCATCGCAGCCTCGACCTTCTGGGCTCAGGTGATCCTCCCTCTTCAGCCTCCCAAATAGCTGGGATTACAGATGCATGTCATCAGGCCTGGCTAATTTTTTGTTTGTTCGTTTGTTTGATTATTTTGTTTGTTTGTAGAGATGAGGTTTTACTAGATTTCCCAGGCTGGTCTTGAACTCCTGGGGTCAAGCAATACCCTCACTTTGGCCTCTTAAAGTGCTGGGATTACAGTTGTGAGCCACTGTGCCCAGCATCTCTTGTTTCCTTCTGACTGGTTTAGGGATCTCTGGAATAGGGGGTTTGAGTCCCCTCTGTACTGAGCTTGAACATCCCCTCTGACTGGCCAACATTGGATTCTGAGCAAACTTCAAGAAACCTGCTAGATGGGTTGAGGAAATTGGCACCCAGGTCTGGTCAACCTGGTGGGCAGCGGTTGGCATGAGTCCTGCCACTGACCCAGGTTCTTGTGGTTCTTCCTTTCCTTCGCTTCTCTCCCCACTCCATTTCTCTGGTTGCCTCTGAGAGCCATCGACAGCTGTACTCCCTCAGCCAAAGCACCCTTGCTCCCTCTGGCTGGAAACAGTTCACCTTGATGGGTGACTCGCAGTGGTGGGAAGAACTTGTCCCCTACCACACAGGTCCAGGGTGCCGAGGGTTTCCCTGACGGAAGACTAGTGAGGGTGGTGGGGGTATAGGCCGTGCCCCGAGCCGTGGCTGGAAGTCCTGCAAGTCTCCTTTTCTCCTCCCTCTTTCTCTTTCCTTTCTTCTTTCTCACACTTCCTTCTTAGGAGTCACTTCTCCTTTCAATCTGGCTCCTTCTCAGAGACCTGCCAAGAATTCCATGATCTCCTACCTTCTTGCTGGAACAAAGGCAAAGATTTTTTTCTGTTTTCTCCCCCCTTTATCTTACCTTATTGTCCAGCGAGACTCAGGTGTTCTCCCTTTTGTCTACTCTGAGGAATTCCTCCCAGAGAGAATACTGGGTCTACTTTCCTTTTCTTGGGGATCTCCCCACTCTGTTTACTTCCAACTGGGGAGATTTCATTACCCTTGAACTCGGCACCAGAATACTGGTCTACCCATGGCTCACCTCCTCTTCATTTTGCCCCTCTGAGAGCTTCCAATCCATGGGTTTTTCAACACCCCTGTTTTCCCCCACTGGCTCTCCCTTTTAATTCAGGCCCTTCTGGCCTGGGATGAGATAGAACAATTGTGGTTGTCTGTCAGCTCAATCCCTCAGCTTTCACTTCCACTTCCTGACTATTTAGCCTGGGATCTAAACAGAGTGAAAGCAATTTTGAGCAACGGGAACCTTCTTTCTCAAGGATTGAAAGATTAACTTGGTATCACTGATCATCTGGGCTTGTACAACATGGGCACTCTCATAACCCCACACACCAGTTTGTCCTCTACCTCGCAGTCACATGTAAGGAGCCTACCTCCCACCAGCTTGCGCATTACTGCCTCTGTCATTTCTGTGTTTTCCTCTCAGATCTCTGGGGGCCAGGATTCTTTCACTTGACTCCTAGGCCCAAAGGGTCTCAGATTACATAAAGGTTCATTTACTTAGGCTTTGCCTACCCCAGGACTTCTAACTGAGGGTCACAGGAGAGACAGAATTGGACATGGACAATGATCCTGTGTTCCCCAAGATTCTTGGCTAGGATGCAGTCTCTTCAACTGGGAGTGACTTAAGCTGGATGACAGAAGGAGGAGGAGGAAAAGGAGGAGGAGAAGGAGAGGGAGAAGAAGAAGAAGAAGAAGAAGAAAAGAAGAAAGTGGTCTTCTTTATAATACTGCTTGGCCTTAATATGCACTGGAAGACCAAGAAAAGTGGCAATTAAATGGGTGTTTTAAGTATAATACCATTTTACAGCTAGATTTGTTTTGCAGAAATGGAGGAAAATCTCCTATGTAAAAACTTTTTATAAAAGTGTACCAAAATCCCAGATTATGAGGCTCATGTCAGGTATGCATGGTATCGACCATTCTCAGGTCATCTCCTAGGGTTGAAGATACAGAGCCAGAGCTGCACTCTGATCCACTTTTCCAGATGCCACCCAGTCCTCCTGGCCCCAAGCCTGACCCTCAGGAACCTACTAGTTCTCCTTCAGCTCCAGTGTTTGGTCTCTGAGTCTCCACCATGTCCAGATCAGGCTCCCAAGAAAACAGAGCCTTTAAGACCAGAGCTCACAAGGCCAAAATCATCACTGCTATCCCAGGGTCTAGGGTCTTTATCCCCTAAGGGAAACAGCAAACAAACAAGGGAAAATAAAGTGAGTTCATGTCCCCCTCTCTGTGACAGATCTGAGACCATGTAAATAAAAACATGGCTGGTTCTCAGAGGACCCTGAGGCTAGGAGTTCAAGACTAGCCTAAGCAACATAGCCAGATCCTTTCTCCAAAAAAGGGGGGAGTCCTATTATAATATGTTGATGACCTACTGATTGCTAGCTTGACCAAACAGGACTCTGACTGCAATACCAGAAAGACCCTAACTTTCCTGGAAAAACAGAGATATAAAGTTTCCCCAGCCAAGGCTCAGATTTCACTATAAAGGGTTCAGTCTTTGGGATTTATCTTCACTTCTGGTGCTACTTCCCCACAAATCAGAAGACAGCTCCATGGCTTTTTTGGTATGGCTGGTTTCTGTCACCTTCTGTCCTATTTATGGCTTTTTGCCAAGCCTCTATATGAGGCGCTAAAGGGGGAAAAAAGAAAACCTCTACAATGGGATAATAATTGTCAGAAGACTTTTAAAACCTTCAAAATGGAATGAATCCAACCAAGCCTTAGCACTTGGACTCCCCAACCTATAAGGTGAAAGCCTTATATGTACATTAAAAAAACAGCAAGTGGCTTTAGGCATTTTAACCTAGCAACTGGGTCCCGACCAAAGACCTATGTCTTATTTTTCTAAGCTACTAGACAAATTTGCCCAGGGATGACCATGTTGTCCATGGGCTGTGGCAGCTGCCACCTTCCTGGTCAATGAGGCTTCTTAACTTACCTTGCTTGGGTCCACATTCCTGACTCCCCATCAAGTGGAAACAGTGAAGGAAGGATCACCAATACCAAGCCCTCCTATAAGATGCTCCAGATCTCACCTTGAGGATGTGTCAGACTTTAAAGCCTGTCACTTTACTTCCTGTTACAGAAGACAAGGGTCTAGTCCACTGGTGTATTGAGACAATAGACAATAGTTCTAGGAGGCCTGACCTTCAAGATGAACCTCTCGACAATCCAGAGGCAGAATGGTTTACTGCTGGGAATAGCTTTATAGAAAAAGGTGTTCAAAATGCGGGCTGTGCAATCATAAGCATAAACGAGGTCATAGAAGTGGGTGCTTTTCCCCTCAGGCCTCAGCTCAAAAGGCCAAAGGAGGCTGGACACGGTGGCTCACACCTGAAATCCCAGCACTTTGGGAGGCCAAGGTGGGAGGATTGCTTGAGCCTAGGAGCTCGAGACCAGGCTGGGCAACATAGCAAGACCTCATTCCTACAAAAGATAAAAAATTTAGCTCTGTTTGCACCTGTAGTCCCAGTTACTCAGGAGGCTGAGGTGGAAGGATCGCCTGAGTTTGGGAGGTCAAGGCTGCAGTGAGCCATGATCGTGCCACTGTACTCCAGCCTGGGTGGCAGAGTGACACCTTGATTTAAAAGGGGGGGGGTGTAGAAATTAGTCGCCCTAATTAGGGTCTTACAGTTGGGAAAGGAAAAGAAGCTAAATGTTTTTATGACTCAAAATATGTCTTACATGCCAATACTGCCATCTGGAAAGAAAAAGGGATGCGAACAGCTAAAAATTCCCCAATAAAGCATAAGAACCTGATCTTGACTCTTTTTTTTTTTTTTTTTTTTGAGTCAGGGTCTCACTCTGTTGCCCAGGCTGGAGTGCAGTGACATGATCATAGCTTACTGTGGCCTCAAACTCCTGGACTCAAGCAATCCTCCCACTTCAGTCTCCCAAGTAGCTGGAACTACAGGCACGTACCACCACAACTGGCTATTTTTGTTTGTTTGTTTGTTTTTGCAGAGACGAAGTCTCACTGTGTTGCCCAGGCTGATCTCAAACTCCAGGGCTCAAGCAATCCTCCAACCTTGGCCTCCCAAAGTGTTGAGATTACAGGCTTAAGCCACTGCGCTCAGGCAACTCTTTTAAAAACAATACAACTCCCTGCCCTGGGGACTATAGTTCATTGCAAAGCCACCAGAAAGACAGATAGATAGGCCAAGGAAATAATTGGGCCAATTTAGGCACAAAATAGGCAGCTCAGACACAAGGAGTGACCAGGTCATGACATTAATGATGGACACTTCTGAGCTTCCCGGCCAGCCTCAATATTTCCTACAAGAATAGGAGGCTGCTGAGCAGTGAGACTATAAAAATAAAATTCCAGGTGGCTGGTAAAAGACAATAAAGTCCTTATTCCTGGTGCTCAACAATGAAAACTTATTAAATACTTACATAAAACTACCCACTTTGGGAAAGATGCTCTTTGGGACCTAATACCAGAGACTTTTTCTAGACGGGAGCTAAAGAAGACTGTCAGTCAAGTAGCCATGGCCTGTGACCTATACATTCAAAATAATCCCCAGACTCCTCCAACTCCTCCTGCCCTAGTCAGGCCGGTCTAACACAGGGAACCTGCCCCCAGGAAGACTGGCAAATAGATGTCACCCCAAGGGCCCCATGATCAAGATGTAAATACCTGCTTGTTTCCATGGACTGGACTAAAACATACCCGACCCAGTCTGAGAGGGTCACCAAGGTTGGCGAGTGTCTTTTAAAAGGGATAATTTCTTGATTCACCCTTCCAAAATCACTCCAGAGTGACAAGGGACCCTCTTTTGAGGTTAAGATCACTCCAGGCCTTTTGATAGTCCTGAAAACAGATTATAAATCACAAACTTACCAGCATCCCCATCTTCAGAAAAGGTAGAAAAGAGAAATCATACCCTCAAAAATGCTTTGACAAAATTATGTGAGGAAACTCAAAAATCCTAGATAAGTCTCTTTCCTATTGTATTCCTCAGGGTCTGCACTTCCTCGAAAGAACCCATTTTAAATGGTCTATGGAAGGCCCTTCCTCACCTCTGATGCTCTACCAAATGTAGAAATAAACCAGAACGTGGCTCAGCCTGTAATCCCACGCCTTGGGAGGCTGAGGTAAGTGGATTGCCTGAGCCCGTGGGTTCGAGACCCGCCTGGGCAGGAAAAGAGTCATGTCTACAATAAATCAAAAAAATTAGCCGGGCGTAGTAGCGCACACCTGTAGTTCCGGCTACTCGGAAGGCTGAGGCGGAAGGATCGCCGGAACCCAGCAGGTCGAGGCTGTGGTGGCCGGGAGCGGCCACTCCACTCCAGTCTGGGCGATGGAGTGAGACTCCAACTCAAAAAAAAAAAAAAAAAAAAACCCCAGAACATATGACATATTATTAATTTGGGCCAAGTTCAGAGAGCAATACTAGATTTTCAAAATAAAGTCCTATAAGCTCCTACAAGATGAGAAAATCTCCCCTCCACGTTCAACCCAGAGACCAAGTTCTTCTAAAAACCTGAAGAAAAAGATCCCCTGAGGACCAGTGATTGCCTAAATGGAAGGGACCTTACTTAGTAATCTTGGTCACCCCTAAAATTTCAAGGTCAGATTACAAAGGGTCCCCACCTGAGTCCACCTCTCATGATTAAAACTTGTACCCCCCAAATCTTCACAGGCCATCCAAAAAAACCCCCACCTCTTCCTGTGAACCAGTGGAAGACCTCTGCTATTTGTTTTAAGAAAACCAACCCTCAGCCAGACACAAAGATGTGATGCTGTGAGTGAGCAAAGGGGGACCAGTTTTTCTTTTCCTCCTGATTGTAATTCTCCTTCTCTGTCACTTTCAACACTGCTTTCTCCTGGAAAACATCTCTTTGTCCTTGCCAGTATTCTCTCTAAGGCCCAGCCTGGCACCATGCTATCTCTGTTCTTCTTGCTTGCTTTCCCAATTAATCTGACCCAAATGTGAATGGGAACAAAACTCCCTGGTAAATATATCTAGAATTACAGCATCAGGAGATGATCTTCATGACTGTTAGATCAGCCATTCACTCCCCCAGGGTACACAGAGCCACGCTCTAGCCCATCCCCCAGACCTCACGGTCACTGCTGTGAACCCCCTAGTTATCTGTAATATCCCCTTAGTACCTAGGCCCTACTAGTTAAGTGGGATTCTGCCTCACTTAACAAATTCCACCCAACTTCCCCCACCATTACCTGGACCTGAGTGACAAGGTACCTGTCTCTTCAGTACACTAATGACACTATTTTTTTACAACAATTGTCGTATCAATGACACAGAAGTAGAAGTCTCCCGGTGATACTCTGGCCCAAACCTAGTGACCAAGTTCCCAAGGAGGTAAATGGGATCTCACTTATAAACGAGGAAACCATACATGATGCCTCCTCCAAGGCCAGTACATACGAGGAAAAACCAACTGCCTGGTGTTAGAAGGTGGACATGCCACTCCCTGGTGAAAAATAAGGGAGGCTCGACCAACACCCCTGGAACCTGAAAAAAATATCTCTACAGGTCCAACTTGACAACGAAGATAAACGCCACACTCCATAAAACTTCCATTTATGCCCCATCTGGTCTCATCTTTGTCGTGGCCATCCTGGGAGAAAAGATCCATCCTATAACCACTCTCAATCCCCTGGGAAGACATGTTTTTTGGGTAGCTTTCTCTTGTTTATCTAAAACTTAAAACGTTGGTGAATATACGTTGGCCACCATTGCCCCTCGGGAGTCTCCGATCATAACCTCAAGGAACCCAGAAACAAAAGGAATAAACAAGCAACAAGATTAATTCTGGTGGAAATCAGGGTGGCAGTAGGGTTAACAGCCCCCTGAGGTGGCTTCACATACCATGAGTCAACCCTAAGAAACTGGACTCAGACCCTGAAATCATTGGCTACCAACACAGGTCAGGCATTCAAGAGTCCCTAGATTCTTTGACAAATATAGTCCTTAATAACAGGTTAGGCTTAGACTATTTGCTAACTAAACAAGGTGTAGTCTACCTTGCTACACATCTATTAATAACTCTGGACAGGTTAAAATTAACATTAAAAAAATTCAAAAAAACTATAAACAAGCCATTTGGTTACATAGCTATAACTAGGGAACTAATGTAAATTATGTCAAGAGGGCCCTCCCCAGTGTCACCTGATTTCTACCCTTCCTGGAACCTGTGATAGCTATTCTATTATTAGTAATCTTCTGCCCATGACTGCTTACTCTTTTAGTAAAATTTCAGTCTTCCAGGCAATAACAGTTCCAGAAACAAATAACATTGGCTCAAGGATTCCAACCTGTACCACTATAAGAGGAACCAAGTTCCTGTAATCCATTAGATCAGATTGTGAGAGATTTGCATGCCTCTGAAATAGGTGAGGACAATGGCCCCCGTTCAATATAAAACAGTTACAGTAAAAGAGACCTTCATCATGTTTCCCCTTAAGAATAAGGAAAATAAAATCCTCCAGGGGGTATGAGATAGTATAGGGAAGGGACTCAGTCCTGGCAGACAGAAAACACAAATAGCCAGAAGTCCCAGTAGACCTCGTGTGTCTGGGCATCTTCCCTCTCCAACATTCTTGCCTCCCTTAACAAGCTGACTCAAGTCACATAGCAGAAAGAGGGACCCCTCCTAACCTGGCCCATCAGGCCACATTCCCAACCACAAGAGGAACACCTATTTAATGCCTTAAGTAAAGCCTTCCCAGGTCACTGAAGTAAGACTCTGGCACGACTGGATAAGGACCTGACCAGTCCCAGCTGCCTGGTGACAAGAGGGGGGACTGAACTTTCACAACTTTTTCCTCATTATAATCTCATTGTAATACTGAAAGCTCTGCCCACAAGTGGGAGTTATCTGCCATTTTCTGCACATGTGATGCGTGTTAGGGCATGACACCTCACTAGGCAGGTGCAGAGAAAAATCTCATCTAGGCATTTCCTGTCATTCTTTTTTCTGCTTCAACTTCCTTAAAATGACAAGAGCTGTGTCCCCTGGGGAGCTGGCATCAGGATCCCCTTCCTGCACACTGCTGCCTTGTGTTGCTTGAGCCACAAACATATTAGACTTTGCCTGATAAAATCTCTGTTTGGCCTGGTGTTAATTTCTGTTTACACGAGAGTCAAAGAACTCAGGTTCAGGTAACATCCCCAAGCGGTAACATCTCCATGCCTTCCGCTACCACCTATACCACGATGACTCCCAAAGTGACTTTCCTGATCTTCAGCTTCTATTTCCAGTTGAAACTGGGCTTATTCTCAGTTGTCCAATGGGAATGTCTCAAATTGAATTCATCCCTTTTGTCCTTTCCTTACTCTGCTTCCTGAGTCTCCTCTCTCAATAAATGGCCTTCATGTCTATTTTGCCATCCAAACTCGAAACTTGGGTCACCTAGACTCCAGCAGCTCCCCCTGTCTCCCCTGCAGCCCCCGTCCAGGAGGATGTGTGTGTGAGAAGATGGGGGACAGGGCATCATAAGCTCTACTGATCCTATATCAAAAAGAGCTCTAGAATCCATCTCTTTCTCCATACTCCCTCCATCTCTGCCCTCGATTGGCTCCCCCCATTTCTTGCCTGGCATAAGGAAATTGCTTCCAAGTTACTTTCCCTCCCTACAGCCTCTCTTCCCTACAATTCCTTATCTCCTCCCCGGTAGCATTATCATTCTAAAGGACAGTTGTGACCCTTCCACTTTTCCTGCTCAAAAACATTGCAGGGTTCTCACTTGCCTGCTGGCCTCTTCAGACTCACCTCCTGCATTCCTGCCACCACTCCCACTGCCACCATCTCCCTGCCCCTCCGCCCCAACTCCCCTGAGATGCTGGTCAGATGGTCCCCTGGCATTCTTCAGACAAGCTTAACTTTCCTGCCTTTTCCCCTTTTGGTCCCTTGACTTCTGTCCTTCCTCCTCTACCCTGCCCACTCCTAGCCAGACCCCAAGCCCAGAACAAGTGTAATCTTCTCCGTGAGGCCTTTCCCTCCTCCTCCAGCCCTGACCACCCTATCTCGGGCAGAAGTAATTGCTTTTCCTCTGTGCCCTTGTACATTGTTCTTGATACTAATATATCACGTCACAGTTGTATCTGCCAGAGAGCGAACAGGCATCACTCATTCACTGTGGTATTCCCAGTGGCAAACTTGTGCCTGGTTATATAAATATCTAACCTCTATTAGACATATTGGTTGATTAATTGCAGGTTTATAGTTTTAAGATCGGTAAGCAAGGATGCTGTAATGTATAATCTTTAAGGACCCTGGAAGTTCTGAAAATCTGTCATTCAGAGCTTTTCAGGATATCTAAAAGTCAGCCATTTTCTTTCTCTCTTCCCTCCCACCCTTTCTTCCTTCCTTCTTTCCTTTCTTCTTTTTTTTCTTTTTTTGAGTTGGAGTCTCACTCTGTCACCCAGGCTAGAGGGCAATGGCATGCTCTCGGCCACCGCAGCCTCGACCTGCTGGGTTCAGGCAATCCTTCCACCTCAGCCTTCCAAGTAGCCAGAACTACAAGCATGCGCCACCACGCCTAGCTAATGTTTTGATTTATTGTAGAGATGAGGTCTCGCCAAGTTGCCCAGACTGGTCTCGAATCCATGGGCTGAGGCAATCCTCTCACCTCAGCCTCCCAAAGTGCTGGGATTACAGGCTGAGCTACCGAGCCCGGCCTCTTTTTCTCTTTTATTGATAGATAACACTTTACATATTTATGATGCACATGTGAGTATTTGTTACATTCATAGAAGGTGTGATGATCAAGTCAGGGTATGTGGGCTATTTTTCACCTTGAGTATTTAGCATTTTTATGTGCTGATATTATTTCAAGTTTTCTCTTCTAGTACTTTTAAATATACATAATATTATCGCTAGTGTAGCCACCCTAGTCTACTAGCAAACATCAGAACATATTCCTTCCATCTAACTGCAAGTTTGTATCCATAACCAACCTCTCTTCAACCTTTTCTCCCATCTTCCCAGTCTCGGATGTCCATCTTTCTATTCTCTATGTCCACGAAAGCAAGTTTTTGGCTCTCACATATTAGTGAGAACATGTGGCATTTGTCTGTTCCTGGCTAATTTCCCTTAATACGATGTCCCCTAGTTCCATCTGTGTAACTGAAATGATGATTTCATTCTCTTTATGGCCAAACAGTATTCCACTGTGAATACAGACTACTTTTTTTTTAATCATTTGTCTGTTGATGGACACTTAAGTTGAGTCCATGTCTTTGCTATTGTGACTAGTGCTGCAGTAGACATTCAAATGTGGGTATTCTTTTGATATACTGATTTCTTTTTCTTTGTATAGATACCCAGTAGTGGGGTTGCTGGATTGTATGTTAGTTCTATTTTTAGTTCTTTGAGAAATCTCCATTCCATTTTCTATAGAGGTTGTACTCATTTACATTCTCACCAACAGCATATAAGCATTTCCTTCTCTCCACATCCTCTCTAACATCTGTTATTTTTTGTCTTTTTAATAATAGTCATTCCAACTGGGGTAAGATGATATCTCATTGTGGTTTTCATTTGCATTTCCCTCATGATGAGTAATGTTAAGCACTTTTGCATATGCCTGTTGGCCACTTGTATGTTTTCTTTTGAGAAATGTCTGTTAAGTCCTTTGCCATTTTTAAAAATGGGATTATTCGTTTTTTCACTGTTGAATGGTTTGAGTTTCTCGTATATTCTGGATATCAGCCCCCTGTCGGATGAGTAATTTGTAAATATTTTCTCCCTTTCAAGAGGTTGTCTCTCCACTCTGTTGATTTTGCTGTGCAAAAGATTTTAGTTTACTATAGTCCCATTTTTCTATTTTTGTTTCCGTTGCCTGTGCTTTTGAGATCTTAGGCATAAAATCTTTCCCTACACCAATATCCTGAAGAGTTTTTCCTATGTTTCCTTCTAGTAGTTTTATAGTTTGGGGCCTTTAATCTGTCTTGAATTGACTTTTGCATACGGTGAAAGATATGGGTCCAGTTTTATGCTTCTGCAAATGGTTATGCAATTTTCGAAGCACCATTTATTACAGAGGGTATCCTTTCCCCAATGTATGTTCTCGGAGTCTTGTTGAAGACCAGTTGTCTATAAATATATGGATTAATCTCTGAGTTCTCCATTCTGCTCCATTGCTGTACATGTCTATTTTTATACCAATACCATGCTGTTTTGATTACTATGTAATGTGTTTTGAAGTTGAGTAGTGTGATGCTTCCAGCTTTGTTCTTTTTGCTCAGGATTTCTTTGGTTACCTTCTTTTCTTCTTCTTTCCTTCATTCCTTCAGATAGTTATTGAGAATTCCCTGTGTGTCAGGCCCTGGGTTGGGCACTAGAGATACTGAGGATAATAAGGAATCTTTTCTGCTTTCAAGAAGCTTACAGACTAATGGGAATTGGGAAATGTGGAAGGGGAGGGGGTATAGAAATATTGTGATCCAGACATGGAGGCATCCACCTGCCCTTTCATAGGGCAGATGTCTTTAACTTACTGGCCAATAGGTCTGGTCCTGTTCTCTCCCATTTGTTCACTATGGTAGGTGTCATGTGCGTTTCCCGGTTACTCCCAGTTCTTCAGTGGATCTCCCTTTTTACTGCTGGTACTACTTGAAACTCTGAGTCATTATCTCCCAGTAGAATGAGGCCTGTCTCCTTTGGCACCAAGAAGGATTTAGGAGGACAGGCTTCCTTCTCTGATCACCTGGGGCTCCCATAGGCCTCCCCGCACTATCAAAGAGGCCATGGCACACGGGAGCTTAAGAACCTTGGTCTTGCTTCAGGTCAAGGCCACATTCACGTAACAGCCCAAAGTCCTGAAACTTCTTAGACAGCATAACTGGGGACCACAACCAAATCTGCCTGTGAGCATTGCCAGAGGGGGCCTCCTCATTCTGAGGGCCTCTTCACGAAGATCACTCCTTCGTACACCCCCTTGGACATCTGGCAGAGCATTTGGCAGGAAGATCCATATAGAATTCATAAAGCATGTCAAGTGTTGGCCAAGTGCAGAGTCTTCTTAGGGGTTAGAGGACTGCAGTCTTTCAAGCGTGGCCCAGGGATCCACGTGACCTGAAAACTGTTATTTGTCAAAGACAGGAAAAGTACAGAATTTGAGGGTAAGGATTCAGAAATCCATATAGCAACTTCAATATGCCAATAAAATAAAGCCTATTTGTGTATGTCTGTTTATTTAGCAAAGACAAAAGCTTGTATTTTGCACTTATGTCTTTCATTTTATTTTACAAAATCGCCAGTCTGCAATGGATTAAAATTTACAAAAACAAAAATGAAACAAACAAGCACAAATACTGGTCTTTCCTCCATCCAGAGTTTGACAATCACCGTAGGGGTAGGGAATATAGTGGACAAAGAGTTGGGAGAAGAGACAGGGTACATCAGGGCTAATGATGTGAAAAACATAAATAAAATGCTGAACACAGATGAGAATTTCAACCTGGCAGTACTGGAGAAGGCAGGAGGATGGGGAAGCATCTGAGCTGGGTTTTGACCAATGTCGATAGATAGAGAAGATGCCTTTCAGGGTGTTCCAGGCCATGTGTCCAACAGGAGCCACGGCAGAGGCTGGAGAGTGCAAGGTGGGTCAGAGAAGGCGGGTAGTCAGGCCTGCGTGTGTGTGTGTGTGTGTGTGTGTGTGTGTGTGTGTGTGTGTGTATGCAGGGAATGGGTGCAGGATAAAGCGGGAAAGGGTCCTGAAAGAGCTCCCGTGAGTCAACCCTGGTGGGCCTGGAAACACGCTGAGTGTTTGGGGCTTTTTCAGTAGGCTCTGATGAGCCGAGCATCTGTTTTGAGCAAGGAATGAAATGCATATCTGAGTTGTAAACAGTAATATGTGTTGAGCTGAATTAAACTTTAAAAGTGCTCAGGCACTGACTCTTTCAGAGAATTTTCTTCTTCCATCAGGCCTTGCAAATATCAGAGATTGATTTCCACGCCTGGGGAAGCACATCCAAGGATGTGCATGGAGGAATGCTCTGGAAACCCAGTTTGTCTCCTGTGCCCTCCCCTCTCCTCTCTGCTTCTCTCTCCCTTCCTTTCCCCTCCCCTCCTCTCCCTTCTCCTCTCCCCTCCCCTCTCCTCTCCACTCCTCTCTGCTTCTCTCCCCCCTCCTTTCCCCTCCCCTCCCCTCCCCACTCCCCTCTTCTGCCTCCCTTGCATCTGTGGTAGACTGAAGAATGGCTCACAAAGATGTCCATGTTCCAATCCCTGGAAGCTGTTAATATTACTTTGTATTGCAAAAGGGATTTTGCAGATGTGATTAAATTAACCTTCTTGAGATGGGGAGATTATCCTGGATTATCCAGGCAGACATGATGGACTCACAAGTGTCCTCATAAAGAGGAAAGTAGGCGGGCTAGAGTTAGCAGCGGGAGAGTGAGGGTGGGAGCAAGAGGCCAGCGTGACACCAGGGATGGGGGATGAGGGCTGTGAGCTGAGGTGCGGGCAGCCCTTAGAAGCTGGGAAGACAGGAAATGGACCCACTCCCTGGCCTGTGGTGGAACCAGCACTGCCAACACTTGGATTTTAGTCCATAGAACCGTTTTGAGGACTCTGACATCCAGAACTCTAAGAGAATAAACGTGTGATTTTAGGCCACTGCGATTGCAGTAATTTATTCCAGCAGCAATAGAAAACTCATATGCCACATCCCCTTATCCTCTCCCTCCTCCTTCCCTTTCCCTGCCCCCTCTCTCTCCTCCCCTCCCCGTGCCTTTCTCCTTTGCACTGCCCAATAGTGCTTGCTGTGATAATGGATACATCCTGTATCTGCACCAGTGGCCACTAGCCCCACATGGCCACTGAGCCCTTGAAATGTGATTTCTGTGACTGGGGAACTGAATTTTAAGGCGTGCTCAATTTTAATGAATTTAGATTTAAATAGCTGCACGCGGCTAACGGCCACCACAGGAGACAGTGCTGCAACTTTTACTACACCAAACACAAAGAAGGAAAAGATGGATAGCCGAGAATTCTTAGACAGGTATATTTTGTTAATAAAGGTCAGAAGAAAGGAAAGACAGAAATGAGTCCTTCTGCTCATCACCCAACGATGCATGTCTTAACCTGTCTGTGTCCACTGGCCTCTTGGAAAGAGGAGTGGGAGCCAGGAGCCTTGATTTTGATGTGTCCCCTTAGACAGATCACTGCCAGGGGAAGGGCAGGAACTAATGTCCACTGAATATGAACAAAGTACCAGGAGTGGGGTGGTAAGCATTTTTACAGATGATCTCATTTGAACGTCACAGCATTCCTCAAAAGTAGGCATTACTGATTCCTATATTATGGGTGAGAAAGAAGAGAATTAGAGAGATGGGCAACTTGTCCAAGTCACCGACTTGTCCAGAGTGTGAGGTGTAGGGAACTTGTTTTTTGGGGGTTTTTGTTTGTTTGATTTTGAGTTGCGGTCTCACTCTGTTGCCCAGGCTAGAGTGCAGTGGCATGATCACAGCTCACCACAGCCTCAAACTCCTGGACTCAGACAATCCTCCCATCGCAGCCTCCTGAGTAGTTGGGACTACAGGCATGCACTGTCACACCCATCTTATTTTTTGATATTTTGTAGAGACAAGGTCTCACTATATTGCCCAGGCTGATCTTGAACTCCTGGACTAAGCAATCCTCTCGCCTCAGCCTCCCAAACGTGTGAGTCACCGCGCCCAGCAGGGAAGGCCAATTCTAAGGCCTAGGCCTTTATGCTGTGCTTTCCTAAGCTCTTCTGAACATCTGGTTCCTCATCAGCGACACAAGACTAACTGTGCTCATGCTGTCTACCCTCTCAGGAGGCTAAGAGGACCCAGTGAAGGAATGATCCTGAGATACTGACCAGACAAAGGTGCTGACTGAGCTCAAGGGAAGGAGGTGATACTTTCTGAAAATACTAACAGGGCTCAGTGCTCTGAGTTGGTTCTTCATGCTCCCTGATATTAAAATACTTAAAATTTTCCATTTAAGAAATGCCCAAGGCCCAGCCTGTTTCAATCATGTAAAAACCAATATCAGTTAGGAAAGGTTATCACTGCTTTTCCAGTTCCAGTCAGCATTAAAAATGCAAATGTTTGCTATTTAAATATAGCCTTTGGCCACCAGCTCAGCGGGTGTTCAGGACATAAGGTAAACCACAATGGGCGGCCATCTCCTGAGAGCTCTGTGGCTCCGCGGGAAGGAGGCAGAGGGCATCCAGAACAGTCCGCAGCATACTGGGATGATGGGACCCCTTCCAGCCCCATGGAGGTCTGGGTCTTCAGAGAGTATCCAGTTTCAGCCAATGAATCAGACATCCATTCATTAGGGGCAGGAACCCTGTGGCTTTTCTTTGTCCTTGTGTCCTTAACACCTAACCTAGTGCCTGCTTCGTAGTAAAAACTCAAGGAATATTTGTTGAAGAGATGAATTCGTTTATTCACCGTCTGTTTTCGGATATCCTCTCGTGTCTCAGGCACCGTGCTGGGCCTTTAGATGGATACAGAAAACAGCCATTAGGGGAAATCAATCCCAAATCATTCATCACTAAGAAGGGTGGTAAGATGTATAAGTAATAACCAAATCGTAAGAAGTTCACCTCCCAATAGATATTACTTCTGGAGGTCTGTCAACAATAGGTGTTTGAAAATGTGCCTGATGGTAGATGCTGTTGTAGCTGGACCGCAGAATCCTCGGGGATCTGGGAGCAACCGGGCAGTGAAGTCCACTGAGAGAGTTTCTTGGAGGAGACGGCAAGAGCCATTCCAGGTGGGCTTATGTCCCAGGTAGTCTCCTCCACTCCAAATGTGAGTTCCATGGATGTGGACTGCGTCGTATACAGCTCTGTACTTCAAAGTCTGACATAAAGTAGGAAATCGACATAAGCTGAATGAATGAATGCATGCATGCATGCATGTTAGGAATCCGTAAGACGATACTCATGAGAAACACTGAGAACTTAGTATGTGTCAAACAAGTATTTTAGATACCTCTTCTCAATCAATTGTAACAGTCAGGAGCCAGAGAACACATCAGCTACTTGCACAGAGGGAATTTAATGTAAGGAATTGTTAACTAAGTATAAAGTATAAAGTTGTTAATTAGGTAACTGAAAGGTAGGATAAAACTGGCCTAGTCTGTTTGGGCTGCTGCCACAAAATAACTGGGGAGTTCATAAACAACAGAAATATATTTCTCATGGTTCCAGAGGTTAGGAAGTCCAAGATCAAGGCACCAGTGGGTTTGGTATCTGGCGAGAGCCTGCTTTTTGGCTCATGGATGGTAACTCCTCCCCATGGTCTCACATGGTGGAAGGGGCAAGGCAGCTCTTTGGGGTTTCTTTTATAAGAGCACTAATCCCATTCCTGAGGGCTCCACTCTCATGACCAAATCACATCCCAAAGGCCCCATCTCTTAATATTATCACCTTAGGTGTTAGGATTTCAACACTATGAATTTGGGGGAGGGGGGCACAATCATTCAGACCATAATAAGAGCCATAGGGTATGACAGAGATAACAACTGGAGGAAGCAGCTGTCACCCCAGGGATGAGGAACCACAGGGGAAGAGTTAGAATTATTAAAATTTGGAGGCTTAGGCTTTAGAATGATTAAAATTTTGAAACTTAGACCTTGTGGCGGGGATACAGCCAGACGGGGCTGACGTCTCTGAGCTGAAAGTGCTGAAGTTCTGCTAGCGTTGGAAAAACTGCCAACAGGCCTCAGCGACTGCTGTGCAGAAGCCCTGCTGCTGTCGGGGTTAGAGAGCACTGCTGGAGTGATGCTCAGAGAAAGAAAACAGGAAACCCCCAGGAAGAAGCAAGTCTAGTTTTTCCCCTCCAGTTGGGTAGCTCCCTCTAGCACCCAGGCTGGCAGAACTGAAGAGTCAGCTGGCCAAGGAGAAATGGGGTTTGCACAGACCCGGGCCCAGCAGCACCCCAAAGCAGAGTACAGAAGCGTTTTGAAGGTGAGCCGTCAGGGCTCCATAACTCGGGCGGGGATCTGTCCATCAGTGCAGTGGTGCAGATATTGCTATTACGCCCATTGTACAGATGAGGAAACTGAGGGTCTAGGGAAGTCAAGGTGACTTGCCTGATAAGTTGAAGTAGCAGAGCCCTGAGCTGAAGACAGGTCCATCCACTCTCAATGATTGCCAAGTTTTCTTTACAGGCTTATGTTAACAAGGTGTCAGGCGAGAGAACAGATTTGAAGTCCCAGTGCTGTCAGGTTGGCAGCTGGGCTTGTGTGGGGTGGGTGGGGCATTCAGACAACCCCAGAAGAGCAGGGAAGCAGATGTGGGCAGTTTTGACAAGTCTCCCAGCATGCCACTGGGCATCTACCAGCTTTGGTCAGCCCTGCTATGAAGCTGATAGCACTTCTCACTGGCCCTGCCAGCTCTACAAAACAACGATTTTCTTGTTAGAGAGTAAGAGAAATAATCTCTCACTTTACTGTTCTTTAAGAAAGTTGAGGCTGGGCGCAGTGGCTCACACCTGTAATCACAGCCTTTAGGAGGTCAAGGCAGGAGGATTGCTTGAGCCCAGGAGTTCAATACTAGCCTGGGCAACATAGCGAGACTCATCTCTATGAAAAAAAAAAAATTAGCCAGGCATGGTGGCACATGCCTGCAGCCTTGACTACTTAGGAAGCTGAGGTGGAAGGATTGCCTGAGCCCAGGAGAACGAGACTGTGGTAGCCGGGAGCTTGCCACTGTACTCCAGCCTGGGCAACAGAGTGAGACTCAAAAAAAAAAAAAGAAGAAGAGAAAGTTAAGGTCTTTGTTCTTTGACCAAAAATTAGCCACTGCCAACAATAAGCAGTTCAGATGTCACCTCTCCTCAGAGGGCTTCTTAGTCTCTCATAGAGACAGTCATGCCCTTACAAGCCTTGCCTGGGTGTCGGTGGAGACTCCTGGATGGGTTTTCCTTATCTGTGTCCTACACCAGATCATGGGCTCTTTGAAGGTGGGGCTGGGTGTAAGCTCTGTTCAACACATGGTGGGCACCCATTCCCTGATGCTGATTATAAAGGCTTGTCTCTTCCAGAAGTGTGCTTCTGTGGGAGCACTGAAAATCTCAGGAATACATTTTTTGACTCACTCTCTGGCTTCCAAGTATTCTCAATTTAGTGGTGAAGACATACTGGAAAAACACCAGAAAAACAAAAGTCCACTGGCTTTGGCCTTCCCTTCTCCCCTCTTGCAATCCATTCTCCACACTTCAGTAGATGAAAACATTTCACCTGAGTCAATGCTGAAACCTTCCAGAGGCTTCCCATTCCCTTAGGGTGAAGAATAACGCCTCCGTGGAGTCTGAGGTCCTCCACCCACTCCGGCCTTGGGTCTTACTGCTCTCTGTTCCCCTTCCTCCAGCCTCCTGCTGCTTCTCCCTCTAGCTACTGAGCCTCCTTCAATTTGCTGAACTCACTGCATTCTCTGCATCCTGGTGTTTGCAAGTGGGTTTCCCTCTCCCCTGGACCCTGTCCTCCTTCCCTTGGTCTGAGTCTTTTCTGCTTGTCTTTCAGGTATCAGCTGCTGAGTCACTTCCTCTGGGAGGTCATGGCAAGGTGAATCAATGCTCCAGACAGCCAGTTCCCTGATCATGGCTCACATCACTGAATTGTAATGGCCTGCGTTTGGCTAGTCATCCCCACTAGATGTTGCGCTCCCAGGCAAGGGGCGGGCGCTTTGTGAAATCAATTTGAATTAACTTAAAACCTAAACAACAACAAAAAGCAAGGGTTCTCTTCAAGCAATTTTGGCAGTCACAGCCAGCATAAGATGTGGTGAAGTTACTTTCTCCTTGTGTCTGGGGGCTGTATACAATGAGGACTTGTGGAATGGCGGAAAGGGCCCTGGAGTTGGTGTCAGGAGAGTGGGCTTGGAGCCTGGGTACCCTGGAGGGTGGCCCCATGTGTCACTGTGTTAGTTTTGTCATCTTTATAATGGTTATAAAAATGCCTGTCTTTTCGAATACACAGGGGTGTGATGGCATGGCACATGTGCAAACCCTGTGCAAACTGTGGAGAGTTGTACACATGCCAGCCATGATCGTTTCCACCGTCAACATCTCTTGAAGTCAGGCCAGGTCACAGCCTTGCCAGTTTTCTTCATAGCAGCCCAAACTTGGGCCTTCAGCTTCTCACCTCCGTTTCCCCCTGAGCCAGGCAGCGGCCCCTCACAGAGAAGACACATCAAAGCCCCAGCTGAGGATTTTTATAGCTCGGGGTTGGACAGGCTTCTTCTTGAGAGATGGAGAATCTGGAGGAAAGGTGGCGAGGCTAAACTAAACTTCTTGTTCCCCAGCCACTGTTACCCACACCCGACTCCTTCAAGGAGAGGCCGGGGAATGATCCTGCCTTTGGTTTACATTATTCTTGGTTCCCATGCCCACTGTTCCTCTTTGGGATTTTCATACTGTTCTCTGTATGAAGAAAGACTCATTGGGTAATAAGAATGACCCAGCTTGCCTCATCACCGCAGACCCCCAGAGCAATGAACCTATTGTATTGAACATGATCTGTATCACTTAAACCTCCCATCAACTTTCTCTATGTTATAGATAAAAGTAAATTGGGCTCAGAAAGGTTTTAGTTAGATGGATGGATGGATGGATGGATGGAAAGATATGTGGGTGAATGAGTATGTGAATGGATGGATGGGTGAGCAGAGGGAGAGAGAGAGGGAAGAAGAGAGGGAGAGACAGAGGGGGGTGGGATAGATGGTTGGATGGATAAGTGGGTGAATGTGTATGGGAATGGATGGATGGGTGGGTAGATGGAGGGAGAGAGGGAGGAAAGGAGGGACGGAGAGAGAGAGGGAGGGTGGGATGGATAGATAAGTAGGTGAATGCGTATGTGGATGGATGGATGGTGGGTGAATGGAGGAGGGAGGGAGGGATGGACAGACGATGGATGGATGGATGGATGGATTGGTAAATGGGTGGGTGGATGGGTGGATGAATGGATGGGTTCTGGCCAGAGTCAAGAGGAAATGATTTACATCTCTCCAGAAAGGCCTTGCTACATGTGGTTTTATATTGAAGTCTCTCCCAGGAAGGGCCGTGCCTGTCATTGGCAAATGCAAGACAAGGCCATGCTCTGGCAAAGCTGTTTCCTGGAGCAGCAGAGTCATCGTTTTAGACCTAAGATTATAGAAAGACTCACTGTCTTTAGTTGCAGCTTTGGCGTCAGATGAATTTGCGTCTTGGCACCACCACTTATTTACTGCCAAGCATGAACAAGTCACTAAACACCTCTGTGCTCAGCTTGCTCATTTGAAAAATGGAGGACTATCCAGCTTCATGGCGTTCCGAACGTTCAATGATGTCACGCAAGTAGAAGACGTTAAATATAAGCCAGTTTCTCCTCTCTCTCCCTGAGGCCATGTAAAAATCATTGCAGAAATGAGCTAGAAGTGGATGGAATCTCCCCTGAGGGGGAATCCAGATGTGGCCAGTTGCTCTGAAGCAGGCCTGGCTGTATGCCTCTGGGGCTGAGAAAGCAATCCCTTCTCTTCAGGTATTCTCAGGAAGGAAATGAGTCTTCCCCTTTCACAAGGAAATTGAAGGGAGGCCTATTCTTGGTGGCCTCTGAACTGTGGCATCATTTCAGTGGCATCTGAAGAACTCAGGTCCTGGCAGCTCAGGCTCTTTTCTCTCAAATGGGAGAGAGGAAGGGGTTGGGGAAGGAGAGGGGACAGAAGTGGGTCAGAGGCTGAAGGCCAAAAATCTAACAAGGCAGAGTTTCTTCTCCTGGTTCACCCTCAGGAAGGGTGCAGAAGGAAAATGTGTCTTTTAGATTGCTTCAGGATGGGAATGTGTGGGGGGTGGGGGTGGGTATGTGGATGTGGGGTGTGTGTGTGTGGCGTGGCTGTGTGGGAGGGTTTGAAAGGGAAGTGAGTACTGTACATGGGTGTGTAGATGTGGGTGGGTATGTGGGTGTGTGGGGCAGGAGTTTGGAAATCTGTGGGTGTGGGTCTGGAAACTGAGGGTTGGAGGAACTGGCTGCTATGGTCCGAATGAGTCCCCCTAAAATTCACTTAGTCACCAATGGATAGTGTTAAGAAGTAAGGAGGTGATCAAATCATAAGGAGATTGGGTGGGAGGGTGGGTGTTGTGTCATTTGGAGGAGATGGGCCTCTGTGTATGCATAAAACTACACATGTCTAAGCACTGTTAATAAACTCTTCTCTGGAAATGTGTAAGTTTATTTTTCACTCATTCATTTTGCCATTATCAACACTGGTCTACAGTGAGAAAAGCAAAAACTTAAAGTTTCTTAGGGAATTTATAATCCCATGGCAGCCCCTGTTTAGAGATGGTAAGACACAGATGAATTCAACAAAAATAATAAACACATTTGTCACGTGCCAGGCACTCTTTTGAGCACCTTATGTGCATTGCCTGATTAACTGCTCACAACAACCCTACACAAAAGGTATTTTTGTGACTTCCGTTTCACAGATGAGGAAACTGAGCCCTACAGTAACTGGCTGCTATGGTCTGAATGTCCCCCTAAAGTTCACTTAGTCACCAATGTGATAGCATAAAGAGGTGAGGCCTCTTAGAGGTGATTAAGCCATAAAGGTGGAGCCTTCACAAATTGAATTAGCACCCTTATAAAAGAGATTGAGGGAGCTGTTGACTCCTTCTCCATGTGAAGACATAGCAAGAGGCACCGTCTTGGAAGCAGCCCTCACCAGACATCAAACCTTCTGGCACCTTGGTCTTGAACTTCCCAGCCCCCAGAACCATGAGAAATAAATCTCTATTGTTTATAAATTCCCCAATCTAGCTGGACGCGGTGGCTCAAGGCTGTGATCCCAGCACTTTGGGAGGCCAAGGTGGCAGGATTCCCTGAGCTCAGGGGGTCGAGACCAGCCTGGGCAACTTGGTGAGACCTCATCTCTATACTAAATAAAAAAATAAGCCGGGCATGGTAATGTGTGCCTGTAGTTCCAGCTATTTGGAAGGCTGAGGCTGAAGGATCGCCAGAGCCCAGCAGGGTGACTGTGAGCATGTCACTGCACTCCAGCCTGGGTGACAGGGTGAGACTCCAACTCAAGAAAAAAAGAATTCCCCAATCTCAGGAATTTTGTTATAGCAGCACAAATGGGCTCTGACACTGATCCAAGGTCACAGAACTTGTGAGCACTGGAGGTGGGATTCCAGGGCATGCAGTCTGACTCCTGAAAATGTGTTCTTAAGTGCTACATCACATCTGTACCATCCATCTTCAGTTGACATCCAAGGGCTAGGCTATGTCCCTTAGAAAGGACTGACTGCCAGGGAGCAACCACCTCAGTGAGATGCATATTGTCCCTGCACCTCTGAACTCCTTCACCCCTTGCCTTGGTTCACCACTGTCCATGCCCAGTCTCTTCTCCCATTTTTCTCCCTGTGTGCCCTACCCTGTTTCTACTTCTCATGTCCCCTCAAGACTAGGTAAAGAAGGGCACACAGGGGAGACCTGTGTGAACTTGATGGTCATTCCTCCTTGCTGAGAAAGCAGTTCTGAGACTGGGGCACTCATCGCTTTGTATTCTTCCCCCAAAAGTCTCCCTCGGGCTCCTCCTGGGAGGTAATGCCCATGGCAGCCCCTGCAGTGGGGTTCCTGGGCCTAGCACATGTGGACAAATCAGACTTTGGTCCTTGGGGTTGTGATAACATCTCCACCCACATAGCTCTTGCCAGGGATCACAGGCCCCAGTGCTGTAAATGTCTTACCTCACTCAGCTCACTTCTCACATGAGACAAGATTCTTCCCCATTTATAGACAAGAAAACCAAGGCTCAGAGGACACAAATGGCCAGCTCATGTGGTGGCCCTGAAATGAGAGGACAGGCTTGTCTGACCCCAAGACCCACGCTCCCGGCCATGCTGTCATGCTGTTCAACCTTTCCCTCTTCACACCAGGGTCTATGCAGAGCAAAAAATTGGTCCTGACTATTTTCACTGCCAGGTGGGAGAGACTGGGCAGGAGGGTAGGTATGCAGTTCTAAGCACCTCCACCACTGAGGGTCAGACTTTCTGGGCAAGCCTGTCCCAAGTCTACCAAGGAATCTCTCTGGAGACTTGCTCCAAGGGAAGTGAGTCAGGTGTGGTCATCAAATGGAGGTCATGCGGTTTAAGACCCACTGTTGGCCCTAATGTTGCCCCAGCCTCGCCAGTCTTGACCTCACAGGCACTTCCAGTAAAAACTGAATTCATTCCAGCCTGTAAGACAGTGGTCCCCAATCTTTTTGACATCAGGGGCCAGTTTTGTGCAAGACAATTTTTTCATGGATGGGGGGATGGGGGGTGGGTAGGTAGGGATGGTTTTGGGATGATTCAAGCACATTACATTTATTATGCGCTTTATTTCTATTATAATTACATTGAAACACACAATGAAATAATTGCTATTATGAAATTATTATTTTGATATGAGGTTGTAAACAATTTATTATTGTTTAACTGTCAAACCCCACTGCTAATGTTAATCTGTATTTGCAGCCACTCCTCAGCGCTACCATCCCTGCCTCAGTTCTACCTCAAATCATCAGGCATTAGATTCTTTGTGCTTTTTTTTTGAGTTGGAGTCTCACTCTTGTTGCCCAGGCTGGAGGAGTGCAGTGGCATGCTTATGGCCACCACAGCCTTGATCTGCTGGACTTAGGTGATCCTTTCACTTCAGCCTTCCAAGTAACTGGAACTACAGATGCACACCACCATGCCCAGTTAGTTTTTCTGTGACTTAATGTAGAGATGAGGTCTCAACAACTTGCCTAGGCTGGTCTTGAACCCCTGGGCTCAGGCAATCCTCTCGCCTCGGCCTCCCAAAGTGCTGGGACTACAGACTGAGCCACCGTGCCCAGCCAGGCATTAGATTCTTATAAGGAGCATGCAACCTAGATTCCCTCGCATGTGCAGTTCACAATAGGGTTCACGCTCCTGTAAGAATCTAATGCCGCTGCTGATCCGACAGAAGGTAGAGCTCAGGCGGTAATGTGAGCAATGGGGAGTGGCTGTAAATACAGATGAAGCTTCACTTCCTTGGCCACCGCTCACCTTCTGTTGTGTGGCCTGGTTCCTAACAGGCCACAGACTGGCCACGGATTGGGGATTCCTGCTTTTAGCCATCAGTGGCCCGACAATTGCAAAACAGAAAAACTCTCCCCCATGTTTGTTCCTTAAATCTTGGCAGGGCTTCAGTGTGCTGAGGGTGTCGGCACAGGTAACACTGGGACTGGGAGCCCCAGTGACAACTGCCAAAATCCAAGTGCCAGAGGTGGTGGGGCCAGTGGTGTGCAGGTGGGAGGCAGAAGTAAAGATATGCAGAATCCCCCACAGCAGACTGGACTCGTTGCTGTCACAGGAGTCACCACTGGGAGCTCCCAGAGACAGAGATTTGCGGCAGGAGTGTAGTTTGAAAGATAAGAGGGTTATGTAATAGCCAAAGTTGGAGCAAGAGCCTGAGTATCTTAAGCTATCATTTCTAGCAGTTAAAACCCTTGTTTATACAGGCTCCAAAAGGCTGTGTTCCTGCCTCAGAGCCAGCGGAGGCTTTAGAAGTACAGAACAAATGTTGGCCATTGTCCCTTCTGAAAGGAACAATTCAACAAATAGCCATGGCCAAAAGGGGGGGACATTCCTCAGTCGTGTTTTGTCCCACTCAACTTGGCTGTCCCAGGAGGGCCAACTCAGGCTGACCGGTGACCTATGACCTACGACCCAGCACAAAAAGGAGCCGGGCTAATCAGATTCCCACCTCAGGAATTTGAATCAAGAAATGCTGAGACAGGCAGGCGGTCAGTTGCAGGGCTGGAGGCCACTGGAATGCCCTGGAAGAATGCTCCAGACGGTGGAGTTAGAACTAAAAGGGACTTGTGAGGAGGAGAGAGCCCGAGGAAGCAGAGAACTGGTTAGCAGAAGGTGTACAGTGAGAAGTCAGACTGGGAGAGACAGGGAGAAAGGCAGAGACGAAGTAGAGACCAGTAGGGCTGTGAGAGGCACTCAGGGCATGCCAGTCCCTGTCCAGCCAGTCTCTACCTTCCTCCCTTCCTCTGGAGGTCATGGGGCACCTGATGGAACAGGGGTGAGGGGAGCAGGGTGTGACCTCCCCTAGAGGATGGTTCTGGGTGAAGCAGACCTGACCCTCATTCCACAGTGGCTTTGTAGTTATGATAAGGACATTGAAGAGCCGTGTGAACAAGATGGACAGCGTCCCACGGAGATGATCCGCTTCCTCCCGCCACATCCCAGGCACAGCCAGAGGAAGTTGACTTTGAAGCCTTTCACAGGATCTAAGTCATGCCTCAGGGAGGAATGATGGGGAGTGGTGACTTGCAACTGTCTGGAATCCCAGCTTCCTTTCTAACTATGAGAACTTTGAAGGCGGAGGTGGGGAGGGTGGGAGGGCGAGATGTACTCTTCCAAGTCTTCACTTCCACACCTCTAAACCAGAGATAGGAATAGACCTTCTTTCCTCAGGTTGTTGGGAGTGTTTAGGAGGGTGAGGGGAGGCTGGGAAATCATAGTGCCTGGCTCCAGGTGAGCCCTTGCCTTTAGCCCCGGAGTGTGTGTATAAGATCCCCCGTGATGGCCGGGTGCGGTGGCTCAGCCTGTCATCCCAGCACTTTGGAAGGCTGAAGCGAGAGGATTGCCTGAGTCCTCAGGTTCGAGACCAGCCTGGGCAACTTGGAGAGACCTCATCTCTACAATAAATCACAAAAACTAGCTGGGCGTGGTGGCATGCGTCTGTAGTTCCAGCTACTTGGAAGGCTGAGGTGGAAGGATTGCCTAAGTCCAGCAGGTGGAGGCTGCGTAGCCGTGAGTGTGCCACTGCACTCCAGCCTGAGCGACAAGAGTAAGACTCCAACACACACACACACACACACACACACACAAAGATCCCCCATGAAGGGCAGGAGGTGGTATAAGAGGTTGAGGGATCTTTTCCCCTGTAGAAAATTTTCTACCCGAAATGACCAGTGTGGGCCTGTCCATGGGCAGGAACACACCCTTTCTCTCTGTCACCCTCGAGACTCTGTGGGGAAGAAGGCTTTCAGAGTCACCCTGGCTGCAGTTTGGTCTTATTTGCCTAGGCTGATTAATAGGCGTATGTCCATTTCTGTCTTAAAATAGCCATCGAAAGTTATTTAAAATGAGCTTCAGCTGGGTGGCCAGAGAGCTTTATATTGTTTTCCTCTCAGGAGACTTCAAGAACTCTCCCATGTTTTCCTGTTCCATTTATAGTAAAATAGTCATAACAGGAAGATCCATTGCTCTGTGTAACTTCCTGAGTTGAGACTGCCTAGGCTGTCTGAGGGGTCTCAGAGTCAAGTACCCATATCTACTACCTCCCTCCACAGTGTTCTTGGCAGGTTGTCCTCCAGTCTTGGCCCAACCTTGGCAGCCAGGTGTAGGAGCCTGCCTGGATTCAGCCAAAAAAACTGGACTTGGGGGAAAGAATACTGACCTACAGCAAAGCCCTCATGGCGCAGCTAACTCCAGATTTTGCCGCTGTCTGAATACCCCAAGGGATTCCCTGCCTTGTAACCAAAAAGGCTCTTATCCTACCTCAAATCTTACCCTCCGCCTTCCCCCAACATTCCTTTGCCTCCTTGTGTTCCTTTCTCATTCCAGTCTCAAATTCTGTTTAGCCATTTTATCCTCTGTAGCCCTCCATCCATTGGGAATACACTTCTCTTTTTCTCCAGGATCTCACAGAAGGCATTCATTATCTTTTGTCTCAACAGAAGTCCACATTTCCTCTGTAACCCTGGGGGAGCAAGTTGCCCGCCCATACCCGACAACTCTTAAGCAGGAATGGTGACTGGCTTGTCCTGACTCCCTCTTGTTCCGTCCACACCATTGCTAGTCTACACGCACTCATCTCTTTCTCTCCTCCTAAGCACTGAAAACCGTCTAATGCTCACTAACTCAGTCCCTCAAGGCCTGGCTCATGGTCTTTCTCTCCAGCTCGAGTCTTGTGCCATCCTCAGAGATTTCAGTGCCCAGGCACACAATGGATGGGTCCATGTTTCTTGGACCTCCTTAACTCCAGGGGGCTCCATGATCACTTTACTTTGGCCACCACTCCCAGACTCTACCCTGGATCTTGATATGACCCAGGACTGGGTCATGTAGATTTCAGTATCTTCCTTTCTGGTTGCATTCTTCCATTCTTTGAGCAGTCTCATGACATCATACTCATGACACCTGCACTTTGACCTCCATGAGATCCCCATCCAGGGGTCCTTCCATTTCCTTCAGTCTGCCAGTCTTCTTGGCTGAAAGTCTAGCCCCTGTAGGTGATCATGTGGACTATTTCACACCAGTACTGCCATTTCCCTTGCACTGCTATCCTGCTGTGCCTCCTTGTTATTTTCTTCCAGTTTCAGTGAAGATCCTTCAAGCCAGCTCAGTTTGTGCCTGCACCTCCCTGATCCGTGAGTGTTGTGTTCTCTTCTTCAACTTCCCCCTTCCTCTTATATAGAACGTCTTGATCCTATAAACTCGTCCAGTCTGCTCCAGCAGACAAGAATCCTCCCTCTACCACCCTCCAATTTGGCTTTCCCTTCACTAGAGCTTATTCATGCTGTCCCCCTGCTCATCCCCAACCCAACATACTACAGCATCAGTCCTGACTACTCCATGGAAACTGCCTTCCCCAAAGTCAAAGTTTCAGACTCTATTGCTGTGTAACACATTACAAATTACTCCAAATCTTAGTGGCACAAAACAACTATTTTGTTATGCTTATGGTCAACAAGTCAAATTGGCCATGCAGTCCAGCTCGTTGATGTTCCGTGATGCCTGTGGCCTTGTCTGGGAAGACTTGAAGTCTGAAGGTGAATCATCATCAAAGGCTCATTCATTTCCATGTCTAGCACCTGGGCTAGCTTGATGCAGAGACTGTGTCTGCAGCCCAGAGACCTACATGTGGCCTCTATGTGGTGTACCTTCTCATAGCATGGCGACTTCAAGGTAGTCTGGCTTCTGAATACAGTGTGTTCTAATGTTCTAGCAAACAAGGGAGAAGCGGCATTGCCTTCTATGACTCTGAAGCCATTCTAACTTTTATAGCCTCAGAAGTTCCATAGCATCATTTCCACTATGCTTCATTAGTCAAAGTGGTCACAAGCCCATCCAGAGTCAAGGGGAGTTAATAGACCCCATGTCCCAATGGAACAGTGAGGAGTTCGCACTGTAGAAAAGCACATGGGATGGGAAATACTGTTGTAGTTATTTTTGAAAAATATAATCTGCCACAGACTTCAGTGATCCTCCAGTCACTGAATCTAAGGGATATATCTTAGTTTATTTCTGCTGTTATAGCAGAGCACCTGAGATTAAGTCATTTATAAATGAAAGAAATTTATTTCTCACAATTCTGGAGGCCGGGAAGTCTAAGACCAAAGCACTGATAGGTTTGGTTTCTAGTGGAGGAACTCATTTTCTCTTCAAGACTGTGTGTTTAATGCTGTGTCCTCACAAGGTGGAAGAGATGGAAGGAGTGACCAGCTTCCTTCTGCCTTTTTTATAAGGTCATTAATCCTAGTCACAAGGGCTCCACCCTCATGACTTAATGCCTTCTAAAGGCCCTACCTCTTATTATCACATTGGTGATTAAGTTCAACTTGTAAATTTTGGGAAGACACAATCATAGAACAGCAGAATGTTTTCCAGTTAATATCTTGTTCTGTGCTGTATCTGTAATTGTTGATCATTCCCTGTTTCACGAAACTGTCTACATTATATATCCAGTTCAAGACGACAGACCTAGACAGACCTCTGTCTATTACCTGCCTCCCCTATTCTTAATGAGGATGTTTCCAAAGGTTTGTTCTCAATCACAGCTTAGCTAATTCTTCGGCTTCTCTCCTGTAACTTAGGTTACCATCTATATGCCATTAACTCTCAAATCTATTCCACCACAGACCTCTTTCTAGGCATCAGTCTTGTTTATTCATCAGCCTGGTGGATACGTTCAAAGATACCACACTTTTGGTGTGCTCAAAGTTGAACTCACCATCTTCCACTCTAAACTGGCTCCTCTGTCATCCTTTCTCTCTCTTAGAGATATCTAGTTGCCCAAAGTTTGACTCTTCCTTTTCTGTCTCCTCTCATACCTAATTATTTACCAAGTTATGCTCATTTTGTTTCTTAGATGTTTCTACAATTTTTATTTGTTATAATTGTTAAATAAGAAGATTAAGAATCAAAGCTGGGTTCAGTGGCACGTGTGCCTGTAGTCCCAGCTACTTGGGAGGCTGAGGCAGGAGGATCACTTGAGCCCCAGAGTTTAAGGCCACAGTGCTATAATCATACCTGTGAATAGTCACTGTGCTCCAACCCGGGCAACATAGTGAGACCCTCATCTCTAAGAAAATTTAAAAATTATAGAGTCAAGTTATTTTCCAAGATTAAACAGTTGTCATTTACTTATTCTTTCATATGTTAATCAACCACTTATTGATATTGATCATAACTAAGTTCCTGGAAGCTTGTAAGACATGATCTCTGGTCCCTCACATGAGAGAGCTAGGCAAGTAAGAAGTGGATTACTACAAGGTGGGACAAATGTTGTGATTGTGGGAAGCATTGGGTATTACAGGGTCAAGAAATCTGACCTGGAACGGGAAGGGTGATGACGGAACTCTGTTAGATATCTATTGCATTGTAACAAATTACTCCAAACTTTAGCTGCCTAAGACAATAAACAGGTATTAGCTCATCGTTTCTGTGGGTCATAAATCCAAGTACAGCTTAGTTGGGTGCTCTGGCTCAGGGTCTCACAAGGCTGCAATTAAGTGTCCGCTGGGACTACAGTCATCTCAGTGCCTGACAGGAGAGGTTTCACCCTGAAGACACTCACGTGGCTGTTGGCAGACCTCAGATCCTCACTTGGCTGTTGGCTAGAAATGTTGGCTTCTTGCCATTTGCAAGGCCGCTAGATTCCCTCAGAGCAAGGGCTTGGAGAGAGAGAAAGAAGAATAAAAGAAACCCAAGATGGAAGCCAGTCTTTCTGTAACCTAATCTCATATGTGACATCCCATCACAATTGCCATATTCTATTTGTTAGAAGTAAATCGCTAGGTCCAGCTCATTCTCAAGGGGAGGGGATTACACAAGGGCATGGAAGGAGGGGGTCATTGGAGGCCATCTCAGAGACTATCGCAGGGGCCAAAGGCAATAACTGAATTAGGTTCAGAAGAAGTTAACTAGGCGAATAGCTACATAAGACAGTCCTAGCAGAGAATGCTACTGTGAAATAACCTGGAAGTGACAGAAAAAGCCCAAGATTGGAGGAATTGCAAGTTTGGTAAGGTTGGAGTGTAGGCTGCCATCAAAGTTGATGTTATAAAGATGCATTTGAGACTGGGTTCGGTGACTCAGCCTGTAATCCCAGCACTTTGGGAGACTTAGGCTAGTGGATTGCCTGAGCCCTTGGGTTCGAGACTTGGCAAGACCTTGTCTCTACAATAAATCAAAAACTAGCTGGGTGTGGTAGCATGTGCCTGTAGTTTTGACTACTTGCAAGGCTGAGGCAGAGGGATCGTCGGAGCCCAGCAGGTCAATGCTGGGGTGGCCATGAGTGTGCCACTGCACTCTAGGCTGGGTGACAGAGTGAGACTCCAATTCAAAATAAAACAAAACAAAAGATGTATTTGACAGCGAATTCTGTCATCCAATGGATTAACTGTGCCTCCCAACTTAATGTCAAATTCCTTGCTTAATATGTTCTTGTCTGCTCTATGTTTTAACCAAGTTTTAAATAGGTAATCAACACTGAATGTTTCATAATACAACAAAGCTTCTTTATGTAAAAGCATGAAAAGAAATTGAACTTACAACCTCTTTCCTCTTTACAAAAACGGTCAAAAACCGTTAGAATGTTTTTTCAGCAGAGCACATTTATAAATCATTACAAATGTGAAAAGCATGACTAGAATTCCCAGTTATCAGTGGGTGGAAATCCCCTGACACTTTGGAATACATTTATTTACTTTTTCAATAAAATTTTACATTAAACTATAACACAGAAAAGCGACAAGTAATAAAAGTACAACTCAATGAATTTTCACAAAGTAAAATATTATATGGATTTTAAAAAATAGAACGTTGTCTTCCCATGCCATCTCCCAGTCATTAACCCTCTCTTCGCCAAAGACAGCAACCATCCTGATTTCTAGCATCAAAGAGTTGTTTTGCCTAAGTGATCTTTATATACATGAAATCATATAGTCTATGCCCTTTATTTTTGGCACTCATCATTCATTTTTATGAGATTCTTTCATGTTGTTGCATATAGTAATCGTTGGTTCATTTTCACTACTATACAGTTTTCTATGACTAGATCACAGTCTGTTTATTCATTCTACAGTGAATAGAAATTTAAATTGTTTTCCATTTGGGAAATGATGAATAATACTGCTATTATCACTTATAATTATGTCCTATGGTGTGTACATATTTCTGTTGGATCTATGCCTAGGAGTTCAATTGCTGGGTCATGGATATACATGTATTCATATATTCAATATACATAGATACTGATAAATTTCCAAGGTGGTTGCACTAATTTGTATTCCCAGGAGCAATGTTTATGAGTTCTATTTATTCCACATCTATATCCTTGCCAGCACTTTGTATTATCAGTATTTTTATGATGAGCTGTTCTGAAGGCCGTGCAGCAATATCTTATTGAGGTTTAATTTGCATTTCCCCAATAACTATTGATGTTGAAAACGTTTCCATATGATTAACCTTTTCAATATCTTCTTTTGTGAAGTGTCTGCTTATGCTTTTGTTCATTTCTCTATTGGGTTGTCTTTTTCTTATTGCTTTGCAGACATTTTTATATATTGTATTAGTTTCCTAGGGCTGCCATAACAAAGAACCACAAATTGGGTGGCTTGAATAACAGAAATATATTGTCTACCGGTTCTGGAAGCCTGGATCAAAGTGTCTGTTAGAGTTGGTTCCTTCTGAGGGCTGTGATAATAAATTCTGTTCCATGCTTCCTTCCTAGCTTCTGGAGTTTTGCTGGCAATTTTAGTACATCTTGGCTTATAGATCTCTGCCTGAATGATCTTCACTCATCATTCTACCTGTGTGTGTCTCTGTGTCCAAATTATCCCTTTTATATTGGATTAGGACTCCAATTATATTGGACTAAACAACGTATCTACTCAAGTATGACTTCATCTTAACTAAATACAAGTGCAATGACACTATTTCCAAATAAGGTCACATTCTAAGGTACCGGGGGTTAAGCAGAGTTGGACGTATGAATCTGGGGTGAATACAATTAAACCCATGACATACACATTTTGAAAAAATCCTCTTCCTGTCTGAGGTTTGCTGTTACCCTCTATGGATGGTGTGTAGTAGATTAAAGATGGCCATAAATTCTTTTTCACTCTTCCGTTGAGAATTGGTGTTTATTAGCCCCTCCCATGAATCTAGTCTTGCCCTGTGACTGCTTAATCTAGAAAGCAAGTTGCAAGTGATGATGTGCCAGTTCTAGGTCTAGCCTTTGAGAAAAAGGGCAGATTCTACTCCTCCCCCCTTGAAAGGCTCATTCTTGGGATATCGCTCTTGGGACATCAGGCTGAGAAGCCCAAGCCACTGGAGAGGCCATGGATAGATGCTCCTGAGTTGACAGCCCCAGCTAAGCTCCCAGCCAATAACCAGCATTCGCTAACCAGCCAGGTGAGAGAGCCATCTTGGACATTCCAGCCCAAAGGAACTCCAGGGGACGCAACCCCAGCCAAAGTCCTGTGGAGCCCTGCGGAACCCAGGCAACCCACAGGCTCATAAGAAGGAGTCAAACAGTTGCTATTTATGTCAATAAGTCTTGATGAGCAGACATTCTTCATTCTAACATGTTCCAAATGTATTAGTCTTTTTCTTTAGGGTCAGTGCTTTTGTGTCCTGTTTAAGAAGTGTTTGCCTACTTCTAGGACATGAACATTTCCCTGTGTTGTGTTCTGGAAACTTTACTGATGACCTTTTACATTTTAGATAATCCACATTACCTAAATGATTTTGTGTATGGTATAATATAATGGGAGCATGTTCTTTTGAATTTAATAATAATGATAATGTTTTTTGAATTTAGAATGAAGTACGTAGTATAGAACACCAATATATAGTAGCAATTCAACATCATAAGCAAGTACTAGAAAACCTGAAACTTTCATCATTATTTTGTGTGTCTGTCATCCCATTGCTCCCAATCAGGTCTCAAGGCAATGGAGATTTAATCATTTATTCATTCATAAAACATTTATTGAGAGCCAGGATTGACATTGATATGGGCCAAGATCTGAACTGGGTGCTGAAATACAGCAGATGAAATATAGGCCCTCACTTCACAGAGCTTCAATTTTGGGGGGAAAAAGGAGCAACAAGCACATCATTTAAATTGTGCTGTTATGAAAGAAACACAGGGATGCGGTTGAGTGGAGACCATGAACTCCTAACTTGGTCCAGGGCTCAGGGTTGCCTCAGAGAGATTCCTTGCGGAAGTGAAGCTTCAGCTGAGGCCCATGGGATGTTCATGAGTTATTTAGACAAAGAACTGGGGGGACGAAGCTTCCAGGCAGAGAAAACAGAGCACGTGCAGAGCACTTCCGGCAAGGAAGACAAAGTGTCTTAGAGAAACTAAGAGGAGTCTTGTCTGGCCAAAGGAGTGAGGGTGAGGTAGACGCAAGACAAGGCTGGGAAGATAGGAAGGGGCTAGACTTACAAGCCTTCTTTAAGGAATATGGGCTTTATCCAGGCATGGGATGCTTTCAAAGGGTTTTAGGATTTTAAAGGATTTTAGGCAGGGGAGCATGATGGGATTTGTATATTTTGAAGATCACCAAGGCTGCCTTATAAGACAAGGTAGAACAGGAGTAGTGTCTGATATGGGCCTCAAACGCCATGGTGGCTCCAAGGAAGGAGAGATCTCATTGGCATGCGGAATCAGGAAGGCCTTCATGGAGGAAGTGTGGTTGGACAGCAGAATCATCAACGCAGGAAGACGGGATGTGTGTGTGTGTATATGTGTGTGTGTGTGTGTGTGTGTGTGTGTGTGTGTGTGTGTGTGTGTAGGCAGGTAGACAAGGAAGAGCCCAGGCAGAGGGAGCAGCTTGCACTCAGCCACGAAGCTAGAGAAGTATGGGACACGTTTGGGAATGGCTGGAGGATCATGGAAGGTAAGCCTGGAAGGGCAGGTTATGTGTATGAAGGGCCCAGAAGGCAACAGTGAAGATGTTATAAATAATGACTTAACCTGGGGTGTCTTAGCCCAAGTATCCCGGAAAGCTGAGCCTGAGGCAAGCACCTACGTGCAAATGCTTTCTGGGGAAAGCAATCCCAGGGAAGCCAGAGGGAGGGAAAAGGGGAGTGAGGAAGGAAATGAAGGAGAACAAACAAGAAGGCATGTGTGATAAAGCTTCCCATTGCTTTGTGACAAGGGAATGCTCAGTCCAACTGGACATCAGAGAGGTTGAAGTCCAGCAGGGCAGGAAATGGAGGATTGTTAGTCAGGGGAGGAGAGAAGAAGACATCTGTAGGTTTCCTCATCTCCTTAGGACATTGACATTGCTGCACTTCCAACACATGTGGCACTGTTGGGTGTGTCTGTGAGTGACCCAAGGGACCAGAGGCAGCCCCCATAGTGGTCCCTTGACCTGCGGTGGCAGTAGGGGCCTAGGCCACAACCACAGGCACAGAGAGAACCACTCTCGCCACACATGTGGGCTGGGTTGAGGCACCCACTGGCCTAGCCCCGAGGGCAGTGTGGGCCACGGGGTGCTGAGTGGTGGCATCTTCTAGGCTGATGTGTGTTTATCCAGGTGAGGGACACTAAGGGCCTGAGGGAGTGTGGCAGTGAGATAGGAGCAGGGGCACAGGCAAAGGCTGCAGCGTTGCTGGGCAGAATCTCCGTGCTGGTTGGGCTCTCTGGGAAACAGATGCTAGAGAGTAAGGGGTGGGAGGGAGGGCCTATTGGAAATCGTACCTGTGAAAGAAAAGCAGCAGAAGCAGATCTGGGCAGGGAGAGCAGTCAGATGGCGACACAGACCCCACAGAGTCTCTTCTAGCCCAAAGGGGAGCTCTGAGCAAAGACCACCCAGACAGGAGTCCTGCCTGGGGAGGACATGGCGGCCTCTTCCACCAGCCCCTCTGTCCCACTTCTTTGTTCAGTCGCAGTCTGGGAGCTGCCCAGAGGAGGCTGAGGCCTCAGCCAGACAGGTGGAGTGCTGGTGCCCAGGAGCCAGCTTATGGTGGCTCGCAATAGCAGATTGGAAAATTTTCAGGAATTTGATGAACCCATTGTTAAACACGGCTATTAATAAAATTAAGTGATGTAAATGTACAATTAAATAAAATATATCAAACCTAATGCTGTTGGTAAATAAACACATGATCATTAGCCATAAGGGAAATACAAATGAAAGGTATCATGAGATAACTCTACACACCTATGGCTAAAGTTTTTTTTTTGAGTTGGAGTCTCACTCTGTCACCCAGACTGGAATACAGTGGCTGCTCCCGGCCACCGCAGCCTCGACCTGCTGGGCTCCAACGATCCTTCCGCCTCAGCCTTCCAGGTAGCTGGAACTACAGGCGCGCGCTAACACACCTGGCTAATTTTTTGATTTATTGTAGCAATGAGGTCTCACCAAGTTTTTTGAAAATATGAATGATAACAAGTGTTGGCAAGGATGAGGAGCAACTATGTCTCTTGTACATTACTGATGGCAATATAAAATGCTATAGCCACTCTGAAAAAGCTTGGTAGTTTCTTACCAGGTTAAACATTCACTTATTTCGTGAGCCAGCAGTCTCGCTCCTGTGTATTTATCCTAAAGAAATGAAAATTTATGTTCACACAAAAGCCTGTACAGTGTTCTAGAGATAAGAAAGTAAAAGAGACAGGTTAGCAGTGCAGATTAAAATTTTTTTGTGAGCGTGTGTTGGAGTCTAACTCCGTGGCCCAGGCTGGAGTGTGGTGGCATGCTCATGGTCACCCCATTGTTGACCTGCTGGGCTCCGGTGATCCTTCTGCCTCAGCCTTCCAAACTACAGGCATGTGCTACTACACCTGGCTAATTTTTGATTTACTGTAGAGATGAGGTCTCGTCAAGTTGCTCAGGTTGGTCTAAAACCCATGGGCTCAGGCAATCCACTCACCTCGGCCTCCCAAAGTGCTGGAATTACAGACTGAGCCATTGAGACTGGCCGTAGATTAAATTTTAAAGTACGTCATGTCAGTAGCTGTTAGATTGTAAATAGCACAAAAATTGAAGAATATTCTTCCAACATTTGAAAACTGTTGTTGGATTCACAAAGAAGTCATTCACACTATTGAAGAGTGAATGAAGTTCCCAACATGCATCTTTGTTGTTTTCCTTTCATATTAATCCTTAACGTAAACAAAAATAACAACCAACATTCATGTCAGGACCACACCCATTTGCCTATTGCACATTGGATACAATTGCTTGAATATAAGAGTTGGGCAAAGGTCAACAAGTTTTCTGTGAGAATCAACTTCCCCTATGGAATGTGAGGCCAAGAATGTACTGTTATTTGCAAACTGTGCAGTATACATCTTTATATCAGTAAAATTTATAACAAACAGATGTACGTATGCACACCCATGTACAGTAAATCATTATTTGCAGATTTCATATTTGCAAATTTACCTACATGCTCAAGTTTATTTGTATACATTTCAATCAATACCCACTATGTTTTTATAGTCATTTGTGGGCATGTGAGTCGTGACAAAACATTTAAGTTGCTTGACATGCAGGTTTCCAGCTGAGGTTAAATGAGACAGCAACTCTGTGTCTGCTTGTCTCAGCTCTCATCCTGTAAGCAAGTGTACTTCTCATGGTCTTAGTGTCACTTTTTTGTGCCTTTTGCTGGAGATTCCACTGTTTATAATGGCCCCCAAGGGTAGTACTGAAGTGTTGTCTCATGTTATTAATCATAAGAAGGCTGTGATGTGCTTCATGGAGAAAACGCGTGTTAGATTATCTTTTTGGGCATGAGTTCAATGTTAACAAATTAGAAATATATATAGCATAAGGTGTCTTTAAACAGAAACACACAGAAAACACGGTTAGATATTGCTGAGTAGACGAAATGTGACCAGGGGCTCACAGGAATCTTACTCTGTGTTTCCCCTAGGAGCAATGGCTCAGTATTCACTATTTCAGTGTTCGAAGTCACTTTATAGAGCTTGTAGAATGACAGAGTATAATGAGAATCCACTGTATATATGCACACAACCTCCCCTCCCCAGAGCAGGTTGTCACATACACATTTACCAACACACCACCGACTGAGGCCACCCTGCAGAAGCTCACTACACCGTGAGGGCTGTCAGCAAACCACACCGCTTACAGCAGGGCAGACCTGTCTTGAGGTGGGATCTGAGGGGCACATCTCCATATTGGCTCTGATTTCCAAGCCTTCCATTGGAGAGGCTCAGTATTTGGGTCACGGAGATTCAAATTCATCTTCCCAATTGACTAGCTGTGTGTCCTCAGGCAAGTGACACCGAGTCCCTTTCTCCTCAATGAGAAAATAATAGCTATTCCACAGTTTTTTTGTGAGTCCCAATGAGACCGTGGATGTGAAATTCTGGCACATGGTAGATAGTGGCCACGTGTTCATCCTCGTCCACACCACACCAAACTCCAGCAGAGGGTAAGGACAGTGAGGCCCTCCATTCTGTCTGCTACTCAGTCCTTTGATCACAGAGGCTCAGGCTGCAGCTCTGTGGTGCCCAGTCATTCTAAATCAGCTTGCAGCATGCATACTCACCCTGTCTGAAAGGCTCAGGCTGGGTCCTGCAGATGAGATACCCAAGACCGAGCTTCTAGAGGCCTGCTGCCTGAAAGGGGTCCCTTCTTTCCAGGGCCACACAGGAGGGTACACCTTCCAGTCTGACTCTTACTGCTTCCCTGTCAGGACAGGAAAAACAGGCAATGTTCTAGTCAGGGTCCCTGTGTCTATGGGTTTTGGTTTTGTTGTGGTGGGGTGGGGGGTGGGGGATAGGTGTACTGGCTCAGTCCATTTTTCTCCCATTTCTCAGTACTCTAATTTGGGCCTCAGGGGCCTCGATTGCCCCAGTTCAGACCTTGCTTCCTCTGACTCAGCTCCACCCTCAAGACACAGTCTCATTTCTGAGTCATCAGAGCTGCTTTCGAGGACAGCAGTCTGGCACCCCCACTCTGTCTTCCCAGGAAAGGTGCTAGTCTCCACAGCTCAGGGCCAGCCCCATGCCCTCCTTGGTTCACAATTCCCAGAACAAAGAAACAGATTCTCCATGAGGTCAGGGAATGCAGAGGGAAGAGGTTCCAGGACCAGGAGCGGGAATGCCTGGACTTCAATTCCATCCCCACCAGTGAGCTTGTGCCACCTTGGGCCATCATGGAACCCACCTGAACTGGGCCTCCTCTTCCCGAAAGCAGAAATCGTGATCCACACTGGGTCTATCCCACAGAGAGGTTGGAAGGCCCAAATGAAATAGTGTGAAGTACCCCGAACATGAGGGCGCTGGAGCTAATTCATAAACCCATTTTATTTAGCTTGAACAATGTTGACCTATATCTAAAGTGCTCAGCATTTAAAAAAGAAGTTTCTAACAAATTGGCAACTTCACTTACATAGCTGATTTGTGGCTCTCTTAAAAAAATGAGAGGATCCGGTTGCATTAATTTCTTTCCTGGGATGGCTGGAGCTGAGTGGCAGCAGACAAGAGCTCGGGGCTGCTCTCAAACTCACCACAGTCCTCATCATTCCCTATTACATACCAACCCTGGGGCCAAGCCTCTGCTGCCATTTATTATTGCTCTGGAATATTGATTTCCTCTAGCAAAGCCCTAGCAGAAGTGAAATTCTTCTAATAACCATGTTTGGGCCCAAATAGAAAAAGTTCCAGAAAGAGTATGGCCTCAAATTATCTCCCCCATCTGGGTCACAATGTCAAAAGTGAAACTCCTTTATTTCAGTGTCACCCCAGCCAATGGGCTCATGGAGGATGCGTGTGGTGGCTCAGAGGTGGGATGTGGAGTCCCGTGGCTTCTCCACTCTACGTCCAGTCCGGCTGTGCTCATCTGTAGAGGGGAAGTGCTGGCAGCTCCTTTCTCCTAAGTCATGTCCTTTCTCCCAGGTCGATGTCCTTTCTTCTATGTCATGTCCCTTCTCCAAGGTCATCTTTCTCCCAGGTCATGTCCTTTTACCTAGGTCATCTCCCTCCCCCTTAGTCATGTCCTTTCTCCTAGGTCACGTCTTTTCTCCTAGGTCACGTCCTTTCTCCCAGGCCATGTCCTTTCTCCTAGGTCATGTCTTTTCTCCTAGGGTCATCTCCTCTCTTTCAAGTCATGTCCTTTCTCCTAGGTCATGTCCTTTTTCCTAGAGTCATCTTCTTTCCCCAAGGGTCATGCACCTTAGGAAACAACACCTGGCACACAGCACTTAGTGAGCTGCTCACTCAAGGTTAACTATTGAAACAAATATTTAGAACTGATAAAAATCGTGTGAGGGAGGTAGGAGTATGAAGTGACTTAGGATTCCTTCCCAGCGAGGACCGGGAAGGAAAAAGGAAATGGAAGAAGACACGTCTTCGAGAGGTAGAAATTCTGTCACCACCACCCCAACCTCAGTCCCGCACATCCACCGGCCAGAACCTTGCTCCCCCAGCGCAGATTCCCAGTCACCAGTTCTTGCTTCTCGCCCTGGCTTGGGCAAGCCATCGCCTCCTGGTCTGATCGGCCCCTGCATCCAACCAATGGGGACAGAAATGTCTAGATGAACTGAGATAAACGCATGTATGTGAAATCTGAAGAGCGCTATAGGAGTTTTCCGGTCTCCTCTCAGAAAGTTTTCCTCCTAAGCTCATGTCGATCCAGGGCTTTTGAGCGTACCGAGGCTAAGACCCTCCCCTCGGTTTCGCAATTCTGCCCCTTCTTACACTCCGAAGCCCGCGCCGCGTCGGAGTCTTTATTTCCCCCAGCGAAGGCGGGGACTCGGCTTGGTGCTGGCAGCCGGCGACGCGGGGCTGCCAGTCCCGCACCCGCCGCGGTGGGTGTGGCAAGGGTGTGCGCCCGCCCGGCCCGCGGCGAGAGGGCGCCCCGGGTGTGCGCGCCCCGGACCACCGGCGTGCGCCAGCCCGGGGGTGCGCGCCCGGGACGCGCACCGTGCGCCCGGAGGCTGCGTGCACCCCGAAGCCGGGCACCGGACCGCCTCCCGCCGACCTCGGAGCTCGCCAAGGTAAGGCGCCCCGCCACCCGGCCCGGGCAGCGCGTCGCTGGTGCGTCCGGCTCCTCTCCTGCGCCACGCGGGGCCGGGCCCCCGCGCAAGGCCACTCTGCTGTCGCCCCCTCCCCAGCGCCGCGTCCCCGGC